>JAPWTK010000501.1:0-82500 GCA_029963805.1 Aromia moschata | reverse complement strand
ACCTGTGAAATGTCATGTGAAAAGACATGTGAAATGAATTTTTAATGATGCGATAATTATGTTTACCTTCATAGTAGTGCAATTTTGGCGTTGTTTTTACATTTAGACAGAGATAATCCACCAAAACAAACCCCGTATTCGGATTCAGCGACCCAAAATACGTACAGCAAGTGGTTTGGACCCGGGGTTTAATTATTTTTTTGTGCCTGTGTAATTTGTTGTCACCTATTTCAGGCGAACTTTTTATCAGTGCAGACATACATACGCGCGAGCCAGAATAAATTTAAAAAAAGAAGTCTAACCGAGCGGCGAACTTTAAAGCATTATATACGTACTTTTTAGTTACTTCGCCTCCATTTAAAATAGCGAGTAAAGTTTTGTTGTCCTTTGTGCAATTTAAGTTTTCGTACACGTTTATGCATCGCGTTTTTTGGAAGCCGGGCGCCATTAAACTGAAGTTAATATAGGGGTTTGTTGTTCTCACTCTGAACAAGAAATATCTCCTTCGGTTAAAAGTCGTGTATTCAATAATGCATGGAATAAAAAGTTACTTTATGAAAATTACATCGCATTTCTCCTAGGAAATCCGACGTCGTCGTACGAGGAAAATGCAATTTGTATGGCTCCGTTACCAAAAAGAAGTTAACAACGGAGAAGATGCGACGGTTTGGCGGACTCAGCTGCCATCTACGAACGTTATAGCCCAGTTTGGTTCTGCTAATCTAGATGCAAGACGATTTCTTTACAAAATGACGTCGTCTTAGGGTCGATCTGATGTTTACACGAACAGCATATTACTCTATTCGGCGGATTTCTTTCATGCAGGGATATAAAATTAAAGTAAGGCTTTTTAAGTTGGAGACGGAAGCTCTGACAGTAGCGTACAGCCTGGAAATTTCCGGATATGGGGTAACCACCACAAAAAATGGATTCCATACTGATATATTTGAGGAATTAAAGCAAAACGCGTGTTAAGCATGCGGTCAGACAGAATCGGTCGAGTTATATTCTTGCACAAACCTTATCAGGTAACTATACCGCATGAGGGAGAGGAAGACAACATACCTGCCAGCGCAGCAGAACAGGACCATCTGGTAAACTAAGCAAAGTACTGGGGCGAGGGCAACCGACAGAGACTCAAAGTGAAGTAACCTGGGGAACTCAGCAACCGTATTTCAAGCAGAAATAACTGCTATATCCGCTTGTGGACAGGAAATGGTCGGGTGGTCTTATGGAAATAGAATCCAGATTATCATTGATAGTCAAGCAGCACTGAAAGCCCTGAAATCAGTAGAAATATACTCCCAGGTAATTAAAGACTAAGGATTTGCTGATATAACTAGCGAAACACAACAGTATCACTCTTAATTAGGTCAAAGGACACAAAGGGAATGAAAGAGCGGACTCGATCGCAAATAAAGGGGTTGAAGTTCCACAGATATGGCCGGAATCCACCTGTAAGAGAGGAGGAAGAAACCCCCTTCCACATATTGTGCGATTGTCGAGCTCTGGTAGTTCAGGCGTTCGATCTTTATGGCGGCAATGATATAATCAAAAGAGGTGACAGACGCTCCATTGGCAACTATAAATTTCCTAAAGACACGGGACTAATTAAACCATGTTGAGGAGGACCTTCCAAATTTTTTCAAGGCTGTTTAGACATTTTATGACACAGGAGGAGAACTGGGACCTTTGACGTAGAAACAAATTCACACTTGAACATACTTGGAACGCTTTTAATCACTTAATACCTGAACACTTTTTTCACAAAGTAAATCTAATCATATTATAGTAGCATGAATAAAGGAAACGAGCCGATACCTAGGTGTATATATATACACAGTGGTAACTGAGCGAAAACAAGATTTGACCGTATTACCATTTGTGCCACTTTGGTTGCTTTTCGTCGTTTATCACTTTAACAAAGTGTTTTCTACTATTGCTTGAGGTCGTAGTTCAAGAGATACGACCGGTGATTTAACAACATAACAATGACTATCTACTTAATGACACCCACATATTGTTAATATCCACATCTACCTTATTTCCAGACTTTGTGCTGTTTTCATGATGTTCCTTATAAATCCAGTTGCATTAAACCTTCTTTAACCTTTAGACTGCCGGCTGGCTCATATATGGGACAGTAATAAAATAATAGTTTTAGTGATGAATACAGATATTATAGTGAATTTTTCCCATGTAATAAGGTCTCTGATCTCTAAAGGATACAACTGAAATTCTTTCTAGTCCATCGAGGTACCCAAAATACCCCTAGCGAGCGGGTGAAATATTTAAAAACTCGTTATTGAACTTGTATCCGTTATTGAACTTTTTACCGATTTTTTTTAGTAAATAGCCTGTAAAATCTGTAAAATGTATCCTAAAACGTTCCGCAATTGATTGAGATGCCGAAACTACCCCTACCGAGGGGGTGAAATTTAAAAAAATTCGTTATTAGGTGGGTATTGACTTTTTACACGATTTTTTTCGGAAGCACGCTGTAAAATCTGTAAAATGCACTATTTAGGATAAATAATATTTTTTTTTTAGCGATACGTGAATATAATGTGTTCGATTGAATTCGAATGTAAAACATTGAATTTCTACCTATAAATATATAAGTATAAAAATATATACGTATGAAAATATATACGTATGAAAGTATGTATGTCTAGGGATGAAGAAAAAAATAATATTTCAATATAACTGATCGCTTTTTTTCACGTTTTTGATTTGATATTCATCCTGTTACCTATATACTGAATAAAATTCTTGAATAATTTTTCACGTTTCCAGGGGTGCAGCTGAAACAATTTCACTCAAAACGAAACAAAATTTGTTTTTTCGGATAGGTCGATTATTCATTCACACCGTCGATTTATCAAATATTGCTAAAGATATTGCTAAAGAATTATTTGACGTCTTTGCAAAAAAAATATACACATCGGAAAATAATTTTTCGAATATCATTTCAGTTTATGTAAGTTTGAGTCTTTGAGAACATTCACTAACAAATCAGTAACCGCACAATAACGAATTTTCGGAAAATTTCACCCCCTTGCTAGGGGTAGTTTTAGCACCTCAATCGATTGGCGAAAATTTCAGGGTACATTTTACAGATATTACAGCGTGTTTACGGAAAAAAATCGTGTAAAAAATCAATACCCACCTAATAACGAATTTTTGAAAATTTCATCCCCTCGCTAGGGGCGGTTTGGATGCTTGTGGTTTTATTGGTGACTAAATATATTTTAGAGTGTTTTTGGTAGCTTATTACATTATAATATCAAGCACATTCGGTTAAAAATACATATATAGTAATTTACACAATCTGAAAATTTTTAACATTGGCCCGACCGTTGCCAGCCGGCCTGGCTCATATATGAGCCTCCCGTGACCTCGGCAACTACTCTAGATGTATTAGATGTTTAGATATATAAACTTTGCCCCTCAAAAATATCCATTTATAAGGGAAAAATGCCGGCAGTCTAAAGGTTAACAACCAAGCTGCTGTGGAATTACTTGAAATAAAAAAATCCTGAAAAATTTTCTGTAATCAATAGAATACAGTGCCAGATATTCATTTCGATTTTGGTGTATACATTTGAATCTAATGTATTTTTAACCTAATTCCATTGTATAATAAAAATTCATAGGATAAATAATTTTGCAGAACAGAACCTTTAAACAGATAAAGTAGGAAATACTGAGTACCTAATAAAAACAAATGTAATAACAGTTAATACATATATTTTCTTTTTTAACGAAGAATGTTTCATGACTGTAAACTACCATCGACTATGTTATAATTTTATTTAAGTTGAAATCGATTTGTCATATTAAGAAAGCGTTTTTTTTTTTTTAGTGAAATATCCCGAATCTGTAACGTTGGCACTCTGACAGAAATAGACTCTGTAAAGAAAATTAACAACAGCAGTTATGGGGATCAGTATTTCAAGCTTCGCGCTTAAACCAAAACTTTAGCCAGACTTCGTTTAATTTCTCTTTGATTCTAGATAATTGTTAATGTGAGAGTGCACTACTTCCATAATCTCGTGAACTGTCGCTAAAGTACCTGTATTCGTCCTTGGTCTACAGTCTTTATGACGTAACGGGATTCCAGTTTCTAGACGGCAAACACTTTCTCAACTAACGAACTTACTCAGTATTTATCTTCAGAAGGAAAAAAAATTATTTTTGCTCTAAATTTTAATTCAACTGTTCTATTCCTGCAACATTGTTTCTGCGTATTTCTATTTTCTCGCACATTGCTATTTTCTCAGTAATAAATGGTCAAGTTCCTGTGATAAAGGATCCCACATAATTCTTATGAGAAGTGCCCTTCGGTAAAATTGGCTGAAATTTTCATATTTGCTCTTCATGACCAATCAATAAAAAATCTTCATAGGCTCAAAGGGTTCCAATGAATAGTTTTTTATACGGCCCTAAAATGTATTTTCTCCGTCTTCATTGTTGACGTTCCGAGAATTAAAACAAGAAGGTCTGTGGTACGTACAATAAGCATTCCGTTTCCTCCAGAATGCACATGTTTTGAATGTCTTTCAATCCGCCGAAAAAAATGTTACGGCAATAAGACGTGGATTAAAAGCAATGATTAGTTAATAATAAAATAATTTATGATAATAAAAGTTAAAATTGAACATTTGAACATTTTATAATATTGGTTCCCCATGTAACAATCGACCTACATATATCAGTTGTCAAACTGCCATTTGTCTACTTGATGTTAAGTATAGTATAATTATTAAGGAGAATGTTGACTCATTGTTACTATTGTATAATATTTATTGTTATTTTTAACATTTATTGATATGTATAATATCATTATCAGTGTTCCATAAAATCGTCAATAAAAGTTTGAATGTTTATTTGGCGAAAAACAGTCAAATCAGAAAATCGCAGGTAGTCAACATTCCCCATTCGAAGAAAATACATTTTAAGGCCTTAGCAAAAAAATGTGTTTATTTTAACACTTTGAGTCCATAAAGACTTTTTATCAGATGATCATGGACGACAAAATATAAAAACTTCCGCTAGTTTCACATAACTAGGGTCTGGAATGTGTGCGATAACGCAGGGTCGGACTTGTAATCCGTCATGTCATTGACGGAAGGACATATGAGAAACCAAAAAGACAGGAGTAAACAATGTGTTAATAATGTGCATGCATAAGCTTGTATCATTCAGAAACACCGACTGTCTGCATTGCTTGAGCGACGTTGCAACAACCAGTAGTCGTTCTGTATTTCCTCTCGTTAAACATGAGAGTTTTGGCCTGTACATATGATTGTAGAATGAAAATCCACATCTACTTCCATACCTACTGAAGTGCACATGTAATGAGGTGCAAATTTAAAATAGTTCACATGGACAGAGAGACGACACACCATGCACATTATTTTCACGAATTTCGCACAGTTATTGTTTGTTGTGTCTAACATCAGTACATTATTATTTTTACATCTACAAAGGACCAAACACGTGTTACTACTATTTCTATATTTTTAGCGGTTGTTTGTATAACCGGTTTACTGGCAATCAGTATCGGGGTCGAAATATCTGAGACCTAAAATTCGTATCAGAACGTTAACAACCTTATTACCGCAACAATCTGTTGTTTTATCCACTGTCAGCTACAGAAATGTATTGCGTATATCTTCTTTGATATTTCCCATGACACGTTGATATGTCTTCTGCAAATGTTTTACGCAATGTATGGCTACTAAGCAATGGAAAATCGAATACATAATTGACAAAAAACTTCTAAAGTGAATATTGTCGCGTACTTTCCACGAGACTCATGTGCAAAACATTATACACAAATCAAACCATAATTCATATTTTCTAACAGTACCGGTAATATTCTGTTGATGGATATTCGAATCTAAATGTCTTGCACACTCTCGGCATCTACGATATATATATATATATATCGACAATTGCAAGGAATACATAAAATAGTGATCCGTCTATTGTAATACCTTCGTAATTTTCCTGCTATGATTGCAAAAATCCACACAAAATCAGATAATATGTAAATACCCTACACGAACTCTAAAATAAATACGGTGCAAAATACGTATGTACGTATGTACACTTACGACACATAAAATTATTTTAAACTCGGCGTTCTACCGTCCATCCGCTCGCATCGAGCCAACGTATCGTCGCTACGACATATAGATAAATTGTAACTAGCCATTCCTGAACCCGCACGGGAGAGTCCCAGTGCGCGTTACTAGGCACTGTCAGTGGCATACATATGCACGGGGAAGAAATACACGGGTACAAGGCGCTTAAAAAATACGGTGCGCTGTAGCACACTTTCCGGACCCTAATAATAACCTTTAAAAGTGAAATAAAGTGCCAATAATAGAATTAAAGCAACTTCTGAGTGTGTAAAATTTAAATATGTAATTTTGACATACTTACAGTTACATTTGCGAATTTGACTTTTTTTTCTCGTTTTGAACTTCTCAGCATTATAGGAGATTAACGCGAGATTTGATTCCGCCGATACTGTAGCCACATATCTCCATCTATCTTGGGGATTTTCGTGCTGAAAAGTATCGTATCAGTAACAGCGCAGTAATCCTTCCGGAAGCACCCATTTCAAGACCGCCGACCCCGCTTAAAATGTCAACAGCCATCTCTGATTTATTTTACTTCAGTTCGGAACTCGTTTAAAATTTAAATTTCCAAAATTTTTTGCCACTTTATTTCCATAAGAGAATTATTTTTCGCCGAATTTATATTAATTTATGAGATTAGGCGTAAGATTATTTTCCAGGTTTAATGAAATTAATGAACTTTTCTTATAAATATTTAAATTCGGGTTTAATGTTAAACGAAAAATGTCTTGTTGATATATTTTTATGACCCGACGTGCAGTCTCTGTAACGTAGGTACTCGCATTTTAATATCCTGTTCGGCATATTTCATTATAAAATTGAGTTTCTACTTTTTTAAATGATTCTTAAATTTCCTATAGGTTTCAAACTACCTGCTGCTGGTTAACCGTCAGTTGTGGGTATCAGTTTCTCATTTGTAAGCGGTTGATTTCCATTTACATGATTAACAAAAATCAGTAGTTCTCAAGTGTGTCGTAAGATGAAGTTACTTTAGATAGGTATCTACTTTATTGCAGAACTAAAATACTTTCCTAGTTATTATAATCGTATTTAACGTTCTCTTTTCCGACATTCTCAATCTTTTTTTTTTCTCTTCCAAACGCGTATTCTTTCAATTGGATTAAATTTAATCTTTTAGCCCCCATGTGATATCAATATGCTGTAAAAGTTATTCATTCGACTTGCTGGTGACTCGCTTTTATTTTTAGGCCAGCTAAACTATGATAGAATATAATTTTCTCTTTTTGTTTACGCACATCGTGCTATATATGCGCATCATGCTGTAATGCACGCCTATGGAAAGGAATTAAAAATTATTACTCTAGTTACAATTGGAGTTTCAGATTACACAGGTCTACAAAATAAAAAAAAAGCTCTGTATTTGCAGTCAGACCCATCATTTCCTATGTATTTATGCACTGACACCAAATTTGGAAGAAAAAATTCCACCCCCATATAACCCCCATAAACTCTTATAGAGGAAATTTTTTGAAAACATTTCTTTATTTTGTATGACCTTTACATTGGTTTTTTGGTCGCTTATCACGAATCTGAAGTCAAGAATAAATTTCGACTTAATGACAGCTGTCAAATTTCACTAAAAAAGTTAAAAGTTGATATTAAATGCATATTATTAAGTTTTTTTGGGTTGCTGATTACGATTCTGAAGTCAAAAATATATTTTTGACCTAATAACAGCGTCAGCAAGCTGTCAAAATTTCTAAAAAAGATAAAGAGATGATGTTTAGTCATGTTTATATACAGGGTGGACCATTTTAACCTTTACTAGGAAATAACTCGACTGATTTTGCCTAATTCTAGAGACTTTTTGGCTTCTAGGGTAAAATGGTAAAATTGAAGCGTGCTGGGTACATTCTGAAACCGAATTCGAATTCAGTGACTTAATACACAAAAAAGTGAAATATAGTCCATTGCAAAAAATGTTTTGTGAAGATATGTAAAAAAACTGATTTTGCCTGATTCTCGGGACTTTTTGGCTTCTAGGGTAAAACTGAAGGGTACTGGGTCCAGTCTAAAACCAGAATCGGATTCCGCCGGCCAAAATACATAGGGGTAGTGTAGTCTAGTCTGAATGACAGTTTTTTTTTCTTTTTTTGTGAAGCTGTGATAATCAAAAACAAAAGGATCGTTTTTCATAAAAAATCAGATATCTCAGCGACAAATTGACGTAAAGAGATTATAGAAAAAGCAAATTCAAGCTGAATAAACAAGCTATCCGGCCCATGCACTGATTTAATTTAAAAAAAATCTTGGTATCAAGACCTTGGACCAAAAATAAAAAAAATTACATTTTTTTTCTCGCGCTATTTCTTAGTATTGCGTGATAACCGTAGCTCACAAAACATTTTTGCCGAAAGATCTCAAAACTAGAAACGTGAAGCTTCAAAATGTTTTTTTTTAAATCTACGACAATTTTTTCCCTGAGATACAACCTTCAAAGATCACCAAAAAATTTTGGTAATTTTTTTGGAAAGTATATATTTAATAATCTAACATTGTGCAGAGTTTCACCTTTTACAAAACGTTAATATTGACCTTATTTTCGCATCAAGTGCTGATGCGCTACTTTCCAGAACTGAACTAATTTTTCAACCTTCACAAAACAATTTGGTGGCACTTTTTTATCATATATTCAGCGCGCCGCCGCCAAATACCTGATCTTGCAAGTTGATACTGAGTCATCTACACCCATAGTATAGCATATTATCACTATATTGAAATATTGTAACATGGGCATTTACAAAACACTCAGTTTTTTTGTCACCAGCTCAGCTTCCGACTATTAATTGTAAATAATTTGTTCTCTGACAATCAGACTAGACTACTGTAAAAATGACGCAAATAAGGTGAAAATAAAGCCATTATTTCCAGCAGCCGAAAAGCCAAAACCGCGAGGTCGCCTCCACGCAGTTATGTATACATACAGTCGCGATCGAAATTATTCGTCCACCCGAAATATTTTCACAAAACTGCGCGTGTATCCAAACTACAAATTGTTATTGCAAAATCCCATTCAGTATAGTATAGTTGCCTTGTTGTATAGTAAAATAATCTTGAAAAAAAGGTAAGGGCAATACTTTTAATAAACAAAATACGAAAGAATTCACATTGTACAGCCATAGGGCGCGAGCGAAATTATTCGGCTCCCTCCCGAAATATACACAAAACACGTGACTCATGTGATACCTACCACAGCATTAGGCTTGTGTTAGTCTCAGACAGTTCTCAGCCACAAACCAGTACAGTGCATCGCGTAATTTACACAATACTGCGCAATGGGTCGCAAAGGCAAAGAGGTGTCAATTGACATGAGAGAACGCATTATAGAGTTGAGTAAAATGGGTTTTAGTCAGAGGCATATAGCGGAGGTCATTGGGCGACCCCGACAAACAATTCAGTTAATCATTAAGAGATACAAAACAGATCATATTCTTTCTAATCGACCAGGTCGAGACCGCAAGCAAAAAATTATCCGAACGACATAAGAGGTTGATCCTACGTAAAGTCAAAGAAAATCCTCAAGTTACTGTCACGGCACTAACTAGAGAGTTAGAAGTGCACTTTGGAGTAAAAATACATGTAACCAATGTACGAAAAATCATACGCGAAGCCAGTTTTGTTACCCGGATAGCTCGAAGAAAGCCATGGATTAATGAAGTAAACAGAAAAAACGGTTTTTATTTGTGAAGGAATATTTAAATTAAAGACCTGAACTTCTGGCATCAGGTTTTATTTACGGATGAATGTAAATTATGCGTTTTTAATGCACCTAAAAGAAAACTTGTGTGGAGACGTCGCGGAGAAGCTTACAAATTAAAAAATGTATTTCCCACTGTCAAACACGGAGGTGGTGCGGTAATGGTATGGGGAGCAATGGCAGTTTCAGGTGTTGGTGTACTGCATGTTATCGATGGTATACTTGATCGATTTAAATATTTAGATATATTAAAAAACAATTTGCACCCTAGTGTCACAAAAGCAGGTCTTTCTGAAGATTACTTTTTCCAACAGGATAACGACCCGAAGTATACTGCTCGGGTCGTTCGTGAATGAATCCACTGTAATGTTCCCCATACACCACCAACACCCCCCAATCGCCGGATACAAATCCTATAGAACATGTTTGGGCCGAACTAAAGCAGAATGTACAGAACCGACATGTGACTGGTGTAAAGGAGTTAAAATCAGTGTTAATCGAGGAGTGGGATAAAATAAGTCCAGAATTCACAACAAAATTAGTGGATTTAATGCCAAAAAGACTATTGACTATAGACTGGCTGCTATTATTAAAGCTAAGGGATATCCCACACAATATTAAATTTCATTTTATATTTTTATGTTCAACGAACTTTTAAAATGGCTGAATAATTTCGCTCGCATTTTATAAGAATAATATGTAATTATCATTAATTTTTCAATAAAGGAATTTTAAGTTTAATTTGTTTTTAGTACTTTTTTTATTGTATAATAATGCATGTACGTCATACTCAGTGGATATTACAATATCTGTTTACTATGTGGCTACACACACATTTTTTTAATAAAATTTCAGGTGGCCGAATAATTTCGCTCGCGACTGTATATGTATGCACTCTTATTAACGGAACGCTGTGGCTGTCAAAGAGATTGATGACCCCACACTATCGCGGACCATTACGACGACTTACACGATAATCCGGGCGGCGGGTTAAAATAAACATTGTCGTTTTTTTTTTGTCCCAGTCGCTTTCGTGTTCCTTATCGCTGGAACTCAGCGGCAGATAATCTCGGCTCCGCTCATGCGAAAATCCCAACGCAAATATGCGAGTGTATACATGTGTACGTTCGGTCGCGCTTTTTCGAGCGATTTCTTATCGTTCTTTTGCTCTTGGCGGAATGGAGCCCAGCTCCCGCGTACGCGCCCCTCAAAAGAGACCGCTCTATGTTGCGTGTCGATATAAACACATACCTAAAGGCCGCCATACACGATACGGCTCACCAACAGACGATGTTGGTAAGCCGTATCGTGTTCGTATGATTCGATGTCTTCCGGTAAAGATGATATTGAAAATGTGAATAGACTTATAACGGCGTCTCCACTGCGACCTCTCTGGAACTCACGTCTTATAGCCCAGGAGATAGTGACAGAAATTTTCGCACCACTTGACCAAAGGTATAATTGCATTTTTGCGTTATATAAATACTGGGTGTCTCAGCTTTTAGTTTACAGACTTTATCTGTTCACCCAGGATAGTTAGCAAAAAACTTTATATATAAAAGTTCTTGAATTCATGAGGGCTATAAAATGAGATATTCCATTTGACATGTGCTAGTGACCTTGAGGTTATGTCAGTGTCAATATAAGTTTTCTAAATACAACACCCTGTATTTTTCGACATTTTTGTATTTACCGAACAAGTCTACACATATTTCATGTAACATACCCTGTACCTATCTTCAACCGTTTTTGAGATTTTCAAAGTCAAACAGCTATTATTTTACAATACAAAGAATTTTCAGTTTGCCTTGTCAGTTTTGAAACAATTGAGAGGCATTGTTAAAAGTAATTTTAATCAGATCAATGGGATATTTCAGTAATTATAAGCAATTAGTTTAATAAATTTTCAGTTTCTAAACGGCGTATTAATCCTCTATTGCATGTTGCACGTATAATTGTTTGATTTTGAAAATCTCGAAAACTTTAAATAGTAAAGTATTTACATAAAATAAATTTTCAAAACAAAAATCAGTTTTCTTAATTACACTACACCTCAAGCAATTCAACATTATATGCCCTTTTTAACTTTATATTGGAGCAATCTGGAAACCCCTTTAAAAACCCACCTTTTTTTTATAATTAAGGATAAAAATATATTTTTTACCCTGAAACATTTTAAATTTAATAATATTATACATTAGCAAAATGCAAGATCATTTAAAATTAAATATAAAAAATATATATATTTATTTATATTTATATTTCTTACTGGGTCACTCTTTTATTTTAATTAAAAAGATAATTTTTAAATTTTTATTTTACAGTTGATTAATCTATTAAATTTTTCAAAGGCAAACTCAAAAACCCAAAGCTTTCGCTTAACTGGTTCACATACGTATGAAAACCCCAGGTTTTAGTTCTGTACATCTTGTTAGTGTCTATCACTGACCATTTCTGCTCAATTTATTCCTGCCCATTTGAGTGGGAGGCTCTTGTCAGTCCCATGCAGCTTTTTGACAACGGCAAGAACCAGTAGTTTTGAATACTGTTTGGACTATTTAAAAATCCATTAGTAATGTTAATGTCCTTGATTTATGTCTTGATAGATAATCATTGGGGTGGACGACAGCACAAAGTAGACAAGTTTATATTTTTTAAAGTGCCGACGTTTCGACGTTTTTCGACGTCTTGTCGTCTAACAGCTTGTAACTGAACGGGCATTATGAGGATAAACTCAAACTCAGTTATAATAAGCAAACAATGTTTTTGGCAGAAGTGGGTGCCAATCCAATACCATGTTACTAAAGTAATAAGGCAGAGAACTGAAAACCAGTCAATTCACATAGTTTTCGACAGTCAAGCAGTTATTAAAACTATAACCTTAGTTAAAAAAAGTCAGATTACATTAATATTAGTATGTTACTATATGGAGACGTTAAGAGAACTAGGAAGCCTAAACAGAGTGATATTGGCTTCGGTACCAAGACATAGGGGTAATAAAAACATGAGTAAGTTACCGTAAAAAATCACTTCAAACCAGACCTTTTTATGGTGTGGGAAATCATGCAAAAATACGTGTATACATGAATGAATTACTAACAAGGCACTGGAATGGTGGAACAACTTTTCAGGACAAAGACAGGTGAAAAAGATTATAAAATAACGATCTCTCAAATATACAGAAGACCTGTTAACCTGTTAAGTCATAACAGAAAGGTTTTAACGAAGATAGGTAAGTCTGCTAACCACCGGATTGCCGAACACTTCCGATTAAACAGACATATACGTAATTGTCTGTCAGGAAAAGCAACATGTTGACTCTGTCTGAAGAAAGAGGAAACCTCAGTTTATATGCTGTCAGTATAAATATATGTCGTACTGACTAGATTCGTGATCAGCCACCCCAAAAACCCCCGTATACTAAATTTGGTGCAAATCGGTTGATTTTCAAAAATTCAGCCACCGTATTGGACTTTTGACCGCCATATTGGGTCCGCCATATTGGATTTTGAAAATCGAACTTCATTTTCGTAATCGGTGACCCCAAAATCCCCCGTATAATAAATTTGGTACTAATCGGTTGATTTTCGAAAATATCGTCCGCCATCTTGAGTTTGGCAAATCTGACCTTGGATTCGTGATCAGTGATCCCCAATATCCCCATATACCAAATTTGGTGCAACTCGGTTGATTTTCAAAAATTCGGCCACCATATTGGATTTTTTACCGCCGTATTGGATCTCTCACGTTGTATTTTGTCAACCTACTACATCAGCTTTTTAGGAACATTCATCAGCTACAATTTGAGCCAAAAGACGACCCGATCGGTTGCGACTTTTTATTTTTACAAGCTTTTTTTTGTCCCGGAAGTTAGAACCGCAAACTTAAAATTTCAAAAAAATGAAGGCTAGTGGTTCTATTGTCAAAATTTTTAAGAAAAATCAAAATTACGGAAATTAAGAAAACTTTTTTTTTTTGTAGAACCGCAAGTTATTCTTAACTTAAAATCAAAGGTTGGCTAAGTAGATAAAGTACATGAATTTTGTACAAAAAGAAAAATTCCGAAAACTTACACAAATACACACCTACACAATTTACACACTTTTTTTTAATTTTGTTTGCGTTTATTGGGACATTTTTTTTTTGCTGGACACTCGATTTTTCTCCGGCTTCCGACCACCATGTTGGAGCCGCCATATTGGATTTTTCAAAGGCGCACTCGGTATTTGGGTAGACGCTCTAAACTTTAAAATGAGCCCTTGGTCGATTTTTTTGCTTGCTTCTAATTTTGGTCGTAGCTCTGATCCGGTTCACGTGGATTTTGCCATATACGTATTGATTTAGATGAATATACGAATCTCCACGCAAAAATTCAAATAGTATTGACATTTTTTTGGGATGCGATGCTGGAGAGTTGAGGTCTGGCCTTTAAACCAATGTAACCAACAACAAAAAATTTTTTCCCCCCCCCCTAAAAAAAAAAAAAAACACCCCCAAAAAAAAAAAAAAAAACTTTTAAAAAATAAAATTGGTTAACGATGCGATTTACCTTGCCCGATTTAAAGGCCGGAAGTTTGGTTTTCCGATAGGCTATATCGTGTATGCTTACCCTAAATATGACCGAGAGCTTTTTAACCGTACCGGAAGTTCTGGGGATCGGTAGGTCTAGAATAGGAAATAACTTCTTTTGTAGTATAGGGACGCAATCGTTTTTTATGAGGGTGTGTATTGGAAAATATCGACAAATGGGGAAGGTCAGTGTTTTTTAAAGTATCTTTCCTATTCTGAATTCTGAAACTATTTCTTTTGAGAACGAAAACAATATTCTAACTATTGTTAGTACGTACAGGTTGATTCCTAAGTTGAGTGGACCCAGATTTTCAAGACTTATTTGAAGACGAAGATGAAGACATCGATTCTTTATCAGATATGTGAACCTACTCTATATCGGCGGCTGGTGGAATTCCCGTATTTTGTGAGGAAGTATGGGACCTACATCATATTTCAGTCGGTGATCACTAAATCTAAGTACTAGAAGGTTGTAATAGCAAATCTTTAAACAAAATTTGTGAAAAAAAATGTATTCCACCAGAAAATGTTTGAAACTGTTTGCAAAATGTTCATTTTTTTTTACAATTGCAATTTACATTATGTTACTGTTACTTAGGAATACTCTTGTATTTACTTGGTGATTATGAAAAAAAAATCGCAAATGTTTTGCAAGCCGTTCCGCAAGATGTTATTGAGTTTATCACACCCTAAACTATGATGTGAGTCCCATACTATGTTAAGAAAATACGAGAACTTCAAATTCCACCAGCCAACACTGCTACACTAGAAGGGAACGTCTTGTTCACATTGGGGAATGAAACGATAACAATTTTTTTTTATCATTTCAGGTTCTCAAAAAATGTTGTCAAAACAATACAAAATCTCTTTTTCATCTAGTTTCCTATATAACACAAAATCACATATAAATTTTGTTTAGAAAATGAAACATGATTAGTTAGATAACCTCTAGTTAAATTTCTAGTATAAGTAGACATTTGATTATTCAGAAATTTTCTTCGCCCCAAGAGATAAAATGTATTAAAGCACTTTCAAATTCGCACATGCAATTATTTTCGCATAAATCGTATTTTTGAGGTTAAAATCGCGAAGTCAATTGCCAAATAATTATAGCTATGTTCATACTAAATACATAAAGTACAATTTAAACCACCTAACATTTATTAACAGATGGTTAGCTAATCTCGCCGATGCTTACACAAGAGGTTTAAATACACAACTTAAGTAGGTACACACAGTCTGTTAAGTGCTAGTTATAATTAAATAAACCCATGATTACTTAACCACATGAATAACCAGTTGCAAAAAGTACCGGGCCTAAAACTAGTCTCTAAAGAGTACAGAGCACGTATTCTTGAGAAAATGTTACCATATCATCTTTTCATTCATAATTTGATGTATATCGACCATATTTCGTCTACTGAATTGATTAAATATGGCGAACTGTTATAATAGGTTGACAACTAAGTTTGTTATTCTTAGCTATTTATTTTGTATAACACTTTGAGTTCTTTTAGTAAAATGGAAAAAAGGAGAAGTTTGTGAACTATGCTGAAATATGAGTTTCAGCTGGTCCGCAGCGCAAAAGAGGTCATAGATCACATCAACCGAGCAAAAGGAGAAGGAACTGTTAAGAAATCGGTAGCTTACGAGTGGTTCTCCAAGTTCCGAAGCGAAAAGATGGAAATTAGCGACAAAACCAGGACTGGGCGCCCTCGAAAAGTCGACAGAGTCGCTGTCGTCAATGCTCTGCGTGTGGTGGGACCGGCACGGGCCAATTTTTTGCAAACGTGTGGATCAGGGAAAGACGGTGAAATCCGTCGTTTATTGCGGTCAACTGGAAAACGTTCGTCGCCCCCTTCGAAATCGTCGAATACCGGTGATATTCCTTGACGACAACGCAAGGCCTCACAGATCGAGGCAAACTCCATATAAGGTTCAAGAAATGGGTTGGGAGCATCTGCAGCACCCGCCATATAGCCCAGACCTTTCGCCTAGCGACTTCCACCTTTTCCACTCATTGGAGCACTGGCTACGTGGAGAATAGTTCAGAACGAACAATCGAAGAAATGCGCATCTTTCATCTTACGGATTTTTTTATTCTAAGGGTCGGGATTGGTATCGAGGTGGAATCACCAAACTCGAAGAACAATGGGCAAAAGTGATAGAAAATGGCGGGTCTGAAAAGTCTGAAATGTCCATGCGATATACAGGTTTTGTCCGGAAAGTAATGTCAGTGAGCTTTGAAAAATGGTTTTTATTGGTTCTATGTGTACAAATCTTTAGAAACTTTCAAAATACATTCCCTCCTGCGTCCCTACATCGGTTCCAGCGGGTCTTCCACGCATCAAAAGCCGCACGGTAGTCGTTTTCCGGAATCGCCTATAAAGCGTCGGTGCAAGCCTGCTGAATGTTTTTCACCGACCCAAAATGCTGTCCTTTCATTGGGGTTTTGAGGCGCGGAAACAGAAAAAAGTCTGGCGGGGGGGGCACATCGGGGCTGTAGGGAGGCTGGGGAACAACAGTGATGCCTGCCTTGACGAGGTAATCGGCCACGAGGAAGCAGGTGTGCGAAGGCGCATTGTCGTGGTGAAGCTTCCAGGATTTTGAAATGTCTGGGCGGACGCGATTCACCCTGCGTTTCAGCCTCTTCAGCACCTCGACGTAAAACTTTCCGCTTACGGTTGTCCCCTGCGGAACGAACTCATGATGGACCAATCACCGGCAATCAAAAAAGACAATCAGCATTGTCTTGATCTTTGACCTGGACATCTTGGCCTTCTTGGGGCGAGGGAGTTCGACTGTGGCTTTTCCCCCCTTGCCCCTTCGTCCATTCCGCACGTATTCAACCCCTTTTCCCGGGTGTCTCGCGTTGACTCTTCGCTCTCCGGATCGTATTCCAAAGACCCAACTTTCGTCCCACAGTCTTCTCTTAATTGATCGTCATCAAGGAAAGCAGTATTTTTCCCATATTTATGTCGTACTTATGTCGTATTAATATGTGCGATAAATACAAACAAAATTACAGCTAAGGGAAATGATTTGATGAACTTTATTTGCTCATAAATCACATAATTTAGTATTTTTGACGGGATTTTGATTTTTGTAGCATTACATGGGTCATTTAGAATAAATCGGAACCGTCATGGCTCAAAAATTATAATTGTAAAAAATATTGACGTTTGAAATGTCACTTATTTGGCATCGTTGGATTCAGAAAATTATGCAGAATTCAAAAATGCAATAATATACAGGGTATTCCATTTAAAAATCGAAAGTTAGTGTCACTTCCGGTGAAACCGGAAGTAGAAAATAAATCACTTGTATGTCAGGCGGTGCCACTTATTATGTATATATGATATCCCAAATTTCAATTAATCATCTTGAAAACTAAAGGAGAAAAGGGGGTGTACCATTATCCTGTTACGCCCAGTATAGCATGTACATTTCAGACAACTTTTTTTGTGTGGCGGTGTTATTGATTATTTGTTGTGTTCTTCATATATTTTTTTTAATAAAACTAATTTCTTGGCCATTCCGGAAACTTAGTTACCAACCTGTATAATTTACTACAATTTATTTTTTTTACATCGACTTTTTTTTCGATGATTTCTTATGATTACTCAAAAACTGTTGACACAAAAAAATATTAAACTCGTCCAAAAACTAGAAACTTAGAACTTTTCTGTACGACCATTTTTACCATGCTTTGAAAACCACCTAAAAATTTGGGATTTCTTTATATCCCTTAATTCTTGCGACTAGTGTATAAAAAATCAGGTATTTAAAAATGAATAAGGAAATGTATTATTTCATTTTCTTGAAAATTTTTTACAAATATTGTAGTCTATTTCAAATATCGTGGTCTATTTTGTAACACAGTTGCACGGATTTTATAGGTGTATTATTTATTTTAGATTTTTTCTCTTTTCTGTTAACTATTTTTCTCATTGTACACATGTATATTTAGAAAAATCTTAAAGAAAAGGTAAGGGTTAAGTGGAAGAGTGCTGCTTAGTCTACAAACTTCGCCCATAATGAAATGTATAATAAAAATACATACTAGATAGGAAATAAAGAATAAAATATTTTATTATTAATAAAGACGTTTATTATGGTCCTAGTCTCCATCATCATTCCTGCACATAGGCTAAAATTTCATTCACGGTTCCCCTTAAGTGTTATGGAATTAAAAAAGCATTTAAACGAAACACCCCTTGAAAACCGTCAGTCATAAACATAATTCTCTTTTAATACAGTAATAGTGTCGCCGTATATTATGCGGCGCACCGGTTTATTCCGTATTTTATTACCATAACTAACATAATAATTTACTCCATTCGAATTTTAAAATGATGTTATATGAAATACGACCGTTAACATTAAAATGTTGTGGTGTCGTTTTGAAAACAACGAAAAAATACTTGTTCATTAGAGAGTGAATGAATGCACTTAATTTGAACGTTTTATTCATACAAGTTCTTTCTCGCCAAAACAATATTTTGACTCTTTTAAAGAACTAGGATTTTATTGCAATTAAAGTTATAGTTTGTGTAGAACCGACGTGACGCTGAACTTTTTCACTCAGATGTAAAATATAAACATTTTATAATATTCTGTTTTGGCAACAGTTTTTTTCAGAAAAAAAATCATCAAGGATCAAAATATGACAATTTCCACTACTAAACTTCCGTCATTTTAAAACTAACGGAAGAAAGTATATAATATTAAACATAAAAAACTTGTTTTATGTTTCAGAGCGCCTAAAAATAAACTTTTTTTTGTCGAAATGTAATAAAACTCTCGCATTCTTCTCAATTTATTTACATACGGGCCAGGAGAAATACAAAATAAGATTTGCTTTCATCGGCACCGTATTTATTTAGAGGTAAATGCAGCTTCCAGTCTTTATTGCTGCTTTTCAACCGTTCCATTTAATCGTACCTGGTCTTTTGTGGAAGATCCATAATTATGTTCGGAATGGACAGGGAATAGAGAAGTCTGCTATGTCTGTTTAGTTTCGAGTTAAACATCAACCGCCACTACAGATTCATTTTGGTGATTACTCTTTACAACTGGATACATTTATTTTAACTTGTATTGAAGTACAAGTATATTACTCACGTGAAGTAAGGTTTTATAGGATTTTTAGCTAAGAGAATTCAAATATCGTGCTGTTAAATCTACGTTGATGATTTTAGAGATTTGTAAAATAGTGATTTGCAAGCGGATGGAGAACTAATAGTCATAATGTTTTAGTTAGTAGGCCTGCCAAGTTATGACTGACGTTCATTGTTGTCTAAAGAATATCGTTTTCCAAGGGGTTGGATTCGGCTAAAGGGCTGGGGTACATTGTCAGAAAGCCATCAACATATGTAGATATATTCACATTAATCTGTTATTCTCGTGGTATGTCATAATTCATAATGGACTAATAATTAGGGTTCAGAATGTGTGCTATAACGCAGAGCCGGACTCGTAATCCATCATGTTATTGACGGAACATGACATATGAGAGATCAAAGAGATAGGAGTAAGCATGTGTTTAATAATGTATGTACATACTAGGGCTAGAACAAAAGTCTCGGATACCGACCGTCTCCAGGCGGCCGCGTATCGGTATCCCGTATTCCAGGTGGCCGTGGTTCGGCCAGCGGGGGGGGGGGGACGACGCGACACGAAACAGGTTCCGTATTTATTTAGTCCTTTGAAGATCGCGCGCCTGTAATTGTGCATTACTGATTGTTATACTTAATTGATATTATAACGATGGTTAAAACGCCAGCCCCATTTGCTTATCAATTAAAAAAAATTGTGCAGTGTTTTCCATATTTGAAGCGTTAAAGCTACTACCACTGTGTACTGTGAAATATGCAAGTGTTACTTACATGTTTACAGAAAGAAGGACAATGTGAAAAGCACGTAAAGTCGCTAAAACACCGAGAAAATAAAAGAAATGGAATCCCAAGAAGTGAATTCCTATATGAGGACGACGAGGTGTAAGAGTGTGACAACTAGCGATGGGAATAATCGAGATGCAATAATCGAATTAGTAGATCATTAAAATATCTTGAGATAATCGATTATGCTATTTGAAAATTAGTGGTCAAAATTAGTAGTACTAAAATTAGTTGTCCGGCGAGATGCGAGAACCGAGAACCGAGTTACAACTGCCAGACGCGATATATTGCGCAGGCACTTCTCGATCTATTTACTATTTATTTGATAAATGAACACGCACAAGCCTCCTATAATATAAATTAGTAAATAGCTGCCGGCCGTATGGTATGGTTCTGTCATTTGTTGCAAGATAAGGCGATATACAAATACATACGATTTTAATTAATACACGGAGTCGATAATATGAAGACAAGTTTCTCAAAAGTGATTGATTTTTTTAAGATGTTTTACAATTAGTATATTTGGCATGTGGATAAACCCTACTAGTAATTTTGACTAATTTGACAGTAAAATTATTGTAAAAAAAAAAACAGAACAGAAATGATAAATGATAATTTTTTAAGTAATTTCATTTATTTCATTACTTTTAAAAACTTCACGTCATAAAATATAACATAAATTAGAAAAAAAACATAGGCAGATATTATTTTAGGTACGACTAAGGCATAAAATATCCTTGTGTATAATAAATTATCGGCAAACATATACAACAGTAAGGTTCTCGATTACACTGTGTTATCTTAGGTTTCATAACTAAAATTAGCACTACTATTTTTTAACTACTAATATTAGTAGATTATTAAAATGTCTCGATTAGTAATATTAGTAATAATCGATTATTTAAATTTCTCGATTATGCCCATCGCTAGTGACAACAGATGCGGGAAAAGTAAGATAAAACAATATTACTTAGTAAGTCACTATTTATTCACTGCAGCATGCATGCTTAAGTTCGACCCTGGCATGTACCATTTGGTTCTAACCCTAGTACATACCTATTGCTTGTATTATTCAGAAACACTAACTCTCCTCATTGCTTGTGTGTACGTTGCCACGAACAGTAGTCTGTCTGCAGTTATTCTCGTTAAACATGAGCGATTTGGGCTGTATGTGGTTGTAGAGGGAAAATGATCGTTCCACATCTACTGAAGTTAAATGTGCAAATTCACAATAGTTCACATGGACAGAGGACGACACACCACGCACATTATTTTCACGAATTTCGCACAGTTGCTTGTATCACTAACAGTTGTTTGTTGTCACTAATATCAGTATGTTACTACTATTTCTATACTTTTAGCCCTTGTTTGCAAAACCCGTTTACTAGCTACGAGCTCTGTCAAATATGTATTACACCAAGAAAAAATGTAACCTAATGTTATATTTCCGAATTGTTATTTAATAAACACTCATTGTAGGTTAAACAAAAGCAACTAAGTTGATTTGGTACTGTGTGATGTTTGCAATTAATGAATAATGTTTGCTACATACTGCATTAGTTAACAATAATACAGAAATATAAAGTTGTGTTACTACTCGTATTAATATCGGGGGCAAGATATCTGAAACACCTAAAATTCGTATTAGAACATTAGCGACCTTATTACCGCGAAAATCTGTTGTTTCGTCCGCTGTCAGTCACACAAATTTATTCCGTATGTCTTTGATATATCCCATAACACATTGATATGTCTTCTGTAAATATGTTTTACGCAATGTATGGCTACTAGACAATGGAAAGTCGATAATATTTGGCAAAAAAATAATCTAAAGTGAATATTGTCGACTATACTATATAAATCAAACCAAAATTCATGTCATGTCTATCTCGTATGTCTTCATTAATATATCTAGTCCGGGAGCCAGCGACAGATTTTCATGACCAAGTCCCTCTCAAGCGATAATTAGTGGAATGCATCATATAGTTGTATTTGTAAGCCTCGTGAACGTCAGCTGCGGTTCTGTGGGTGGGATGAGCGGCGGAAGCCTCCCACGCACGGAGAAAAAAATTTTTTTAGTCATTTCCTCCTGACTAAAAATTTGTCAAACTATAGCTAATCCAATATCTTGAAGGAAAAAAAATGCAGCCTATAATATGGTGTATTATACGTCAACTGGTCGCTTGAACATGAAAAAAAAAATACATTCAATGATTTCCTCGCAACTAAAAATTTACCTGATGATAGCTTATATGCTACTGTGAATGAATATAAATGTCAGCTGGCTGTACTTCGGTGGAAAGATCGTCAGCTGATACCTTGAAAGTTGTAATGCAGAAGTTAGGCGGGATCATCTATCGTCTATTTAAATGCACCAGCTGACGAGTTTTCCCTCGACTTACTGCGAGCTGATTTTTTTTAAGTTACAATAAACTATAAATTGATTAATTTACCTATCTAAATATTTCTTCAGTTATGCAATTGTATACTTATTAGTTTTAAAGTATCTATACAGAATATTGATTTAATCGAAACATTCATATCGAAGCGTAATGCCGAATTATGTAAGATACATTTCCTCCCGGATAAAAATTTGTAACCTGATTGTTAATATACTTCTGTAATTAATAAAAACAATCAGCTAGCAATAAGTCGAGGGAAAACTCATCAGCTAGTGCATTTAAATAGGCGATAGATGCTCCCGCTTAACTTTTGCGTTACAACTTTCAAGGTATCAACTGACGATCTTTCCACCGAGGTACAGCCAGCTGACATTTACATTCATTCACAGTATCATGTAAGCTATCATCACGTAAATTTTTAGATGAGAGGAAATCATTGAATATACTTTTTTTTTACTTGTGTAAGCGACCACCTGACGTATAGTACACCATGTTATGGTCAGCTGACTTTTTTTCCTTTAAGATATTGGATTAGCTATAGTTTGACAAATTTTTAGTCATGAGGAAATGACTAAATTTTTTTTCTCCATGCGTGGGAGGCTACCGCCGCTCATTCCACCCACGGAACCGCAGCTGACGTTCACGAGGTCAAAATCGATATTCTGAACAATTAAACCATATAACCGTATGACTCAAGCTTCCAACGCTAAATCCAATTAACAAAATCCCATAAACATTAAACCAGATGATATTCCAACCTAATAAGCTCATAAACCCAATCCCTCATAACCCTATAACCCCATAACCCCTTAAACAAGGGAAGAAATCGTAAGCAATCTGTATCACTGCAAAACATCCCCTAGCTGAGGACTCCTTGAAAACCCATGTACTCAAACTCAAAAACTCCGATAACTGTACAATCCCATAACCCTGTAACCCTATGGCTCCACAACCCTATAACCCCATAATCCCTTAACCAAGACAAGAAATCGTAAACAATCTGTATTACTGCAAAACATCACCTAACTGAGGACTGCTTGAAAACCCAAGAACTTAAACCCGAAAACTCCCATAACCCTACAACCCCATAACCCTATATTCGTAAAAGGGAATGGTACCAGTCTAGATTATGGGAAACACCGTTTGTTGTTGGTCCCGTGTTACGACGATGCTTCGTTTTCGAGATACGTAGAGAAGGGATATTTCGGGTTTTTAGGCTACGGAGCGCGCAAAACTGGTTTTCGCGGGGCAAAGTGCGCCACAGCGTAACCTAACCCATTTACGTAACTTAACCTAACCTAACCTAAATTAAAAATGTGGAAAAGTCTAGGTTACACGCAGCCCGAAAGTCGATTTTTTTTGTGTGGCTGAGTAATTTATTGTGTAGAAATATGGAAATATGGAAATGCAGGAAAACTTCTTTCGTATATGACTATATTTACATTTATATCGGAGGATTTTTTTCTTTATGTAGTTAATTCAGCCCTTCTAACTTCTTTTTTTTTTTCATTTAACACGCTCCGAAATCCAACTGCTGTCAGTTGTCCTCTTCTGTTGCAGTCTAATCTGACGTTCGTGTTTAATTCAAACAAATTAATTACATGAAACGGCGTCTGCCCGCGTTTTATATTATTTATCTGCGGGGGAACTTTTAGTTAAGACTCAAACGTCATAGTATTTCAGGCGAAATGTAAAACTTAATTTGACATTCTTGAAAAGTTGCATTTGCATGATAAAGACGGAGGCGACGTTATTCTCGGTCCTCCGTTTTAAATTAGCCAGCTTAGAAGACAAAACTCGGGTAAATGTAAATTCTACCATTGTGTGTATGTATATATATAGACGCGGGGGGTAATTACAGTCCCTTGTGCTAATAAAAACGTCTCTAGTTTATAAATAAGGTGTTATATAAATATATTCTTTTAGGAATCTGGCTAGTCATGACATTAGGGGGTAAATAAATGCATTTTTCGTAAAAATATCAGAATAAAAATACGAGAAAAATTTCTTTAATTGTAAAGAGGCCCAGGATATTTAAGGTGGATTCATGTTTTGTTTCTACTTTTTATGGGTTTTCTTCATCTCACGTATGTATACACGTGATGTATCTGATTGTCCGTAACGTCTATACGTTTCCATTAAAGTACAAAACTTGATCACCTATGACTAAATCTTTTTTTTCGTACCTTTCACTAAGGTCTCAGGACCCCCAACCAGCCAAAGCCGGGCGGAGGCAAAACGTGTAGGGGAGTTTCCTCTTCTCCACACATCTTATGCCGGCTCCACATATGGGGCATTCGGCGAGTGCCGAACACCGAATGTTCGGCGCTCACCGAACACCTAGTAGTGTGGATGGCCCATTCGCCGACATGCTCGATGCTTGGCAAATAGCGAATAATTTCCATCGGTTGTCGGTAAATGAGCACGAGTCAAAGGACCCGAATACCTTGGCACGTAGTAAATCGGATTCCATCCACTTCGTCTTCTCGCGCGGGTAGAAATCTTTCGGTATCCGGTGATTTCCTTTAAAATGGACGCAATTCAGAAGCAGTATGGAGCCCTGTATATACTGTTGACCGATCGGGTAGTGCTAAAGAAGAGAAAACCGAGACAGAGGCGATGGTGGATGAAGACGCTAAACAAAAGTCGAAGCATGTAAGTAGAGGCGTGTGTGTTTAGAAGGTCGACGAGCATTGTTTCAAGATATAACGGTCCCATATTAAACGCGCGCTTCGACAACTTTAAGAACTCTAGCCGTCTATTTGACTAGAAACACGATTCCATATTGTAGGGTTATTAAATGTATATCACTAATACGCAGACTGCAACGGACTAATAAATTCCACCACAGCATTGGCGGTTTCAACTCAATACAATGTGGAGGGGTCTTCGCTCGCTCGCCAAGTAGTTCGGCGATACGCAAATTCGCGAGCAATGTGGAGCCGGCATACGAATATAATCGGCTGTGATGCAGATGTCTTTTCATGGGACACTGTCCAGTGAACAGTCCCACGAGAATTCTAAGATCCTTACGATAAAGTCAGGAGTCAGGTCCCTTAATGAAGAGTCGTGACTGACGGAGCCCGTTTTATTTTTGCCACTCTTTGTGGTGGCGCAATGTTATCCACTCTTTGAGAATGGTTTTCTAACGGCTTTTTGGATTTTTTTAACACTCCTTTGCCATTTCTCTCTTGGATATGACCAGGAACCCAGCAGAATACACTTGTAATATTTTGGTTACATCTGGTTAATTCCTGCATTATATTATGACATTCCCAGACTATCCTCGAATCAACCCTCCATGAGTAAGTGTACTGTATAGTGAGTAATAAGTATACCCAGTCGTGCGTGACAAAGTTCAATTTTCCACTTGAATGAATATTTTAAAGATTAAATATTTTTAAAAGACACCTAACCTATTTTAAATCATTAAATGTATTACACAATCATTTTTTTTTTCAATAAAAATTGGACATATTCATGCAAGAATCCAATTTCCAAACGTAGTTCTAAAACTTTTACAGGCGGCGACTTAAGCGGGACGGTTTCGTGAAATACTAGGGGGTAACGTGGTGAAATAAGAAAGGATGTGAATTAAGCGAAGGTGAAATAAGAGGGGTTCTAGTGTAAATGAAACCGTAAAGCACCATCTCTTGAATTGGTCTCAAACTAATTTTAACTAATATGGCGAATGGCGCTATATTCAAATAAAATAGAGTTTGGGGACTCTTAAGAGTTCCATTATGGACAAAACATATGTATATAAGAATAGCATAATCATACTTGGTTACATAAAGTTTTTTTAGCCTTATCTAGCATATACTAAATACCAAAATCAATTGTTTTAGATGTAAGATTCCTTTATTCACAACCACATTTATACGCATTCGCAATCACATTTATACACAAGACACAATCACATTTAAGTATAAATTATTTGAAACTAGCCATTTATATAAAGTAAAAAAAAAAAGTAAAGGCATAACTTTCTTTACATGAAGTTTCATTTATAACACACATCCGGTACCAGTTCTAGTTCTCCTTCTTTTAATGTAATATTAAGTCAACTAATTTCAGTCTCAAATAAGAATATATAATACGCAATAAACAAATAAAACACAAAATAAATTAACACATGGAAACAAATTAAACACAAAACTACAGAACTTATAACGTAAAACAATACACAGAATATGCGACCACCGGTAACAATAGGTTTGTTTTGGTTTTACTGAGAACCAGTTCAATCGATACGCCCAAATAAATATTGACATAAGAACATAACACAAATTATAAATGTTAAACATTTGGGCGCATGGACTGAACTAGTTCTTCCGGACTACCAATCTCTTTTTTTAATAGTACCAACTATACATAACTAACCAAGCTGGTTGCACCATCTATAGAGTTGGTCTCATACTAAATATCACATTTCATGTAGGCTCACAAGAGTGAACAGCCCCCGTTGCACACATCGTTAACGCGTGAATTTCGATCTGGAATATTGTGACATGTTTGCCCAATGGTGTTGACGCACCAGTGTTGAGCTTACTTATCCAGATTGCAGATCCTGATCCTTCCTGTAATATAATGTGAAACCGACCCGTCTGCACGGTAAATTTTAGATCTCGACGTGAAAAGTCGAAAATAATGCTAAAAATGCTGTCGCTGGTTAGATTTCCTGAATTTTCCTGCCACGCGTCGCGTACCAGGTGGAAAACCTCTGTCACTCTTGGCCTATTAAATGATGAAAATTCGAAAACCTTTACACAATGCATTACGGCATCAGTCTCCTGTCGCCGCCAGAGACCCCAGTAATTAAAAATATTTCAAGGAATACTCCGTATATATGGACTGTCTCCTTTCTTGACTTCAGCTCACAAAAGATTTCCTCTTTTGTGTGTAGGTGCTTCGGTTTCTACTTTATTTATCAGAAATAACTGTGTATTACGTACTTTAATTTTCTGACATGAAGCAACATATTGTCATAATTTAGTAGAAACACTATCTAAGAAATCTCTACTTTCACATCTAATTTATCCACATTTGTAATTTGACGATCTCATTTCAACATAATTTTAAAATCTTAAAATTGTGAGTATAACTTTTGTGATACGGATTCGTGTACACGGTTGCCTAAGTTTCACAGCAGATAATAATGGAATTAGCTACTTTGGCTCAATAATTTATACCTGTTGAATATGCCGATGAAGTTTCTAAGAACTGAACAAACAGTGGTAAATTGGGCACAAGTGATCACTAAATCCGATGTTACTTTATCAACTAATGCAATTAAAACTACTCCAAGCGTCTTGCCGTTCTGGCCTGATTGCGGAACTTCCTGTTTGGAATCTCGTAGCGACAATTTTGCGTTTTCTTGTTTCAGTATTTCAAAGTTGTTGTATGCGCTATGCAAAGCTAAAATTGCCTATTATTACGTCACGTCCTTTATCTATATTTTTAATGTGTTAGCAACATGTGTCTTAGTACAACTCAGTTTCTAACTTGTAACAGTAAGTAACATGTTACATGAGAAAAGGCGAGTTTGTTAAAACACAATTGAAACATATAACTGTTTTTAGTGGAATCTGGTGGAACCGAAATATATTTAAATATCTGTCTGTTTTCTATTATTATTTTATGGTGTTTTTTTAGTTTATTCCAAATGTTTATTATGTTAATAGGCTTAATGAATCAGGAATAATTTGCGATCATGAACATCAGTGCATCATGAGGTGTTAATAAAAAAAAAACAGACGAATATGATGTACTCTTTATTTTATTGGTCAATATTATGATTTTTAGTTTTTCTAAATTTTATTAGTCTAGGATATTTTCATGAATAATAGTTATACAAAATAGAAAATAGTAGCAAGATAGGAATAATTTGGCATGAACTCGTGTAAATAATTTTTATTTTTAATACTGCAATTGATATTTGTATTTTGATGCCAAAGTGTAAATTAGATACAGAAAAGATACAACTGTAATAAATACAAAACATATTCAAATACAAACTTATTTAATAATTATTAAATAATTAACCAACGTGTTACATAGACATGAAATGATCTTGTTTTTCTGATTAGAAATATCCACGTAAGTTAGCAACAAAAGTCACCATACACCCGTTTTTTTTTTTGCCTAAATTCTGATAATTTTTGTAGTACAGTATTAATTTTTTTTGCTTCTAATATGATTACAGCTTCTGAAATTCTGCGTCTATAATCCCAAATTAAACCAAGGTTCATTAAGTTTAAAGAAACAAAATTTGTATTATACTGACAATTCCTACTAACTGAACACAGTGACATGTGAAGTTTAAGATAAAGAAGGAAACAGACAAGAGAATGGCAAGTTCAATGTAATTTTCAATACAGCGAACCTCTATTGCACTTAGATTTCCAAGATATAACCTAAAAATGCGAATATGGTGTCTAGATGTTTTTCAAGGAATTTCGAGCTAACAAACTTACTAAAATAGAATTTATAGTAAAGCTTAGACAATTACCTTTTTACAACCAGAAGATTCGCTTTCAACCATACCTCGGACATTTTTCATTGTAATGGAACTAATCGCCGCAGTGATAAAAGTATAACTTTTATCACCATTATTATCTTCATGACCAATTTGACCTTTATGACTAATATGACCATAATGACTAATACGACCTTTATGATTAATTTGCCGATACGACCTTTATGACCTATGACCAATATAACCTTTATTACTAATATGACTTATAACCTATGTCATGTATGTAGGTCATAAAACTCATATGACCAATATGATTCAGTATGACCTTTATAATCAAATGACCAATATGACTTTTATGACTAATGAGACCCCTAGGACCATATATCACAAGGATCCTGCAGGTCGTAAAGGTTATATAGGTCATATATGTTATCATATAGGTTATATGATTATAAAGGTCATACTGAACCATATTGGTCATATGAGTTTTATGACCTACATGACATAGGTTATGTCATATTAGTAATAGAGGCTATATTGGTCATAGGATTCATATTGATCACAGAGGTCATATGACCTAGACTATGATGAGTCATACTATATGACGAGTCTTATTATGTGACTACGGATGAGTCTAAATACTGTATATAAACAAAATGCACCTAAAATTAAATGACATTTTGACACATGAGATATCATTGTGCCAGAATGATATTTTAAATTAAAATGGTGCCATTAAAATTAAAAAAAAAGTTGAAAATCATTTTCGGTTAAATCGCATGTTAATAAGAAGTTGTGATGATGCCAATAAATGCAGTTTGATTTCTAATATGATATAAAATTTCTTTATTTTATATCTGAAAATAAAAGTTCTGGGGGTGAGCTACTCTTGATCATATTATATTATATTATACATTATATAATAAAATTAGCCTGTTGATTCCTCCAGCCAACTTAGATTTTAGGAGATTTTAACACGAAGAACACCATACGATTTACGCTTATACGAGGTATGTAAATTAAATAATGAGACTGTTTTTTTTTTTTTTTTTTTTATTCAAATAGAATTACAATTCAGTTTTATCTCCTTCAAAATAACTTCCTTGAGAAGCCACACAGCGCTGGAGACGGTTCTTGCAATCCTCATAGCAGTGCTGGAACTCATATACTGGAATAACCTTCAGCTGGTCGGTTATAATCGTTTGAATGTTTTCTGAGGTCCCAAAATGACGTTCCTTGAGGTGATTTTTCAATCTCGAGAGTAGAAAAAAAGTCTCAAGTACTCAAGTCGAGCCTAAGGCGAATAAGGAGGCTGAGGAACTGAGGATCCACTGGAATGTTTTTACTGGTTAGAAACTCGTTTACTGAACTGGACGGAACATCCAGTTGTTCTTGATGTTTGGTCTCACACGCATGACCCTTTTTCGAAGTTTTTCAAGAACCTCTCTGTCAAAGTGTTGATTTACTGTTTGACCTGGAGGCACGAACTCTTTCTATCGACATTTTCATCGCTTCTTGAAGATGAAGTTCTTGAAGGCCTTCCGCTGCGTGGTTCATCTTCAATCGACTCTCTTTCTTCTGAGATGCTTTAAACTATCGAAAAACCTGGGCTCTTGAAAAATCACTGTCTCCGTAGGCGTGTTGAAGGTTTGCAAAAGTATCCGTTGCGCTGTCCGTCTATCCAAGTCTGAAGCAAAACCTGATAGTACGCTGTTGCTCAAAATTAATGTCATTCATTATTTTTAAAACTCACTAGAAAAAAACCGGTTTACGAAAACAGTTACAAAGCACAAAGAAATGACTCTAACAAGTTCAAACTTGTACTGAAGGTGCATACATGTTAACCTACCGCCCTTCCAAGTCCCATCTCCACAGTGTTGCTAGATCGGGCGCTACGTTGCCAGTCTCATTACTTAATTTATATACCTCGTAGATTGGTTCAATATGAATATTAATAATGAGTACACTTAGGGCCGTGGTTGCTAATAAATAATTTTCTCGTTTCAGATGTACAGCGAAGAAAGTTACGGAAGTATGTTGCATGCGTGGGCGTCTACTTCTCGAAGTTATGATTAGAAACTGGTAAGTAGCCGCATTTATCACCCTTTTTGATGCACGACCGGAGCCGGCATTTTCCACCTGCCTCGCGCACTTTTTACGGCGGAACTCGCGACGGCCGCAAATATTAAAACTTAAAATTCAATTTATCCCTTCCGTTCGTCCGAGTTGGAATGCACTTTGGCTGCGGCGGACGTCTCCTTTACAATTTCCCTCGGAAAATCCGCCGCCCCGAGAGAAATTCTTTCGCAAATAATAATTCCGAAAGTTATGTAGACGGAGGGCTGTAATTGGAGGGCGCATAAAACTGCCGGTTTAATTAGAAGAAAGAGACATTCCGACTTGACATTTTCATAACAATTATCACAATGTTACATTGCGGTTAGCAAAGACGGTATTTTACGAAATTTAGCCGGACAATGTTCATGCAACTTACAGACTAAAAGTACCGTCCCACTTCTGGAGAAGAACTTACATATGTATTTCCTTTCCTTCAGAAATTCCCTGCTGCATACTGCATACCTGATTTTCATACTATTATATGGTTAGTAAGTAGGTACATGATGTACAACGATGATGTAACTCTTCCCGACCTAGTCTGGGAAATACGTACTTCTCGGACTAGACTGGGAAAGTGCTACGTTCTCGAAGGAGTAACAAAAAAGGCAATAGTGGGTATTTTCCGAGTGGTTGCCGAAAAAAAATTTACGTTAAGGCACAGTTTTCTGTGTGTTATTAATTAGTACGACTATCCCAAATTTGTAATCAATTGGAAGTGCGAATGGAGGGTATACCATGGAGAAAAAATGTTAAGATTGAAACAAAGGTAAAAACACCTAGTATGTGAAAATAATATCCGGATGTGTTCAAGTATGATTATTTTGTCATATAAACAGGAGGACTTTAATTTAGAGTGTAAAGGCCATCCGACTCTATAACTTGTCGGCAACAAGTAGGCAGACTGCGGAGACCACGTTCCCAAAACTCACGCGGTTATGAAGCGAAAAAGTTGTGTATAATTATTTAATCGTCACCATCTAGGTGACGATCGTCAAATGATTTGTTTATTAAATGTTTGCAGAGGAAGAGGAAGCACAGAACAACGTGGAAAAGGTCTGGTGAATACGGTGGGTGGGGCAGAACTTCAAAACTTAATTGCAAGCGTTCAAGACGTGTCTGATTTTGCTACATGGGGACGCGCTTTATATTGCAGTAATATAGCTCTGTCCAGCCGCGGCCGCAAAAGATTGAGTTGGGCGACCAAATTGGGGAGTTGAGCACAATAGACAGAGACTGTGACAGTGGTATTGCCCTTCAAGGGTTCCCAGTTAGATTAGTTCCCAATGATACATGCCGCGAAGGCCCCGCCAAACTGACAACATCACCTTTCTCGGGTGGATGTCAGATATAGGTACTGATTGTGCTGGAGCATCTGCGTCTAACCCACTGGCGCTTACAGCTGTGATTTACATAAAGCACCCATTTTTCGTCCCCGGTAACAAGATTGTTCAACCAGTCAAAACGACGACTGTGAGAAGTTGGGTGCACATGTTACTCCGATGATGTGCTCAACTTTTTGACTTTTTCTAGCCTTTCTAGTCCACGTATTATCGTGGGCTCGTGCGGCCACAGCCGAAGGAACCAAACCGGGGAAATCCCGTTTGGGGTGCCTACCAAACCGGTTTATCGTCGATGCAGTAGTCGCCAAGATCGAAACCGCGCGAACCATATTTTGCATGTTGCTAAACCAGGGGCGTTGTCCCCATACGCGGCCACTAGATTTCAGTGCACATCAAACGGACAATTGTAAATGAAGACATTGAAATAAATGTATTTGCTTGTATAAATGTTGATCCACAAAAGGGTGGAGGGGGGTAAATATAAGTTGGTTGACGATTTTGTAATTGAACATACAGAATTGAACAAACTTTTTACCTCTGAACTACTTTGATTAATAGAATTGTTCGATATTTTGCTTAGAGAAGGCTTTTTTCTACTCAGAAAATAATTAAATTGCTCCTGCCAAGGCCTGCTTTATTTTTCGAAAATGTTATGATAAAAATTACTTGTAAAAATTTTAATTATGTAGGATTTAATCCCAAAAAGGTCCAATCGACATTCTCTCCAATCCACAAAATTATTTGTCTTCTTTTTGTCTACACGTCTTTTTTCACTTATCCCGGAACACACAGTATAGATAATATTACTGAATTATTCTCCCTGTATTGGATATACCAACAATATTAGTCCTGTATTGGTATACCAACAATATTAGTCCTGTATTGATATACCAACAATACTAATATGTGTTATTGATATTTATGTTAAAAAAACTACACATTATGTTACGTAAAAATAACTGTTAAAACACAGTTATTCTTTATGGAACTCTATTTCTACATCAGAAATTATACGTAATAAACTTGCCGCAAATGACAGACAGTATGGATAATAGCTGGATAACATGCACAACAGACATCGTGCATATCAATTTTTCAAATACAAATTTGCTTATTGTTAATTCCTTCTGATTTCACGTAACGATAATTATCGTATTTACATTTTTACAATTGCGCACCCTGTCAACACGTAATATTATTACCTAATTTAATATTTAAATAGTAGTAATAGACAGGAATCTCTTCTAATCGTTGCAACTTAACATTTAACTAGGAATATAAATTTAAACCATATAAACAATTGAAAATCTGATCGGTAGACTATCGCCTAAAAGGAAAATATTATTTGAAGAAATAATTAATCCAAAATATTAAGGTAGTGCATTATATGCTATATATTATATATTATGGTAGTGCAGGTATATGGATCATTCTCAGTTATATTCTGGTCAGTGACGCTTGGCAAAATTTACCTACTATCTTAAAGCCATTTTGAAGAACTGACAATGTTGGACAATGTTAAACGACTCTACCTTCCTCATTTAAATCGACATTTATTATTTATGCTGCGCTTTAATTGTTGTAGCAGAAAAAAATGGTGATTGGTAAATGCAAAACAAAAACATTTGCATATAATCCAGTTCCATTTGAACCTAGTGCAAGTGACTTAACTGATTTAACCCTTAATAACCTGAATTTTGATTTTTTTTTCAAAAATGTTTTTGTTTTAAATATTTCACAACTTTAGGGTTCTCTAAAACCAAACATCACTAATTTTTGGTAGAAAAATATACTGCATTTGCCAAAAAATACTGTTACATATATGTAACGCTAGGAAGATATGTGAGCAAAAACAAAACAAATTTTGTACAAAGTGTGTTAAAAATGTATTTTTCAACTTGTCCATCAAAGGACGAATTTTCCATGCCTTATCTATTTCATCCGGTTTATTATTATCTGCCAAATGTAAAAACTGCATTATTTGTTCAAATCTGTTTTTACGCATACGCAGTTTTTTACCAACTGTTTTCCCATATCTGATTTTGAATCCCAGTAATATCTTCTTGCTGGTTTAACATCATATCCACTTAAAATAAGTATTGCTACAGCACATTTTATTTCCTCATAGGTAATATTCGGATCTGGGGCATTTTTAAAAACAGCATATTTTCTAGTTTCAACTAGAACTTTCATAATGTTATCATCCCAAAGCATCTCAAACACTTCCACAGGTGTACTATCGACAAAATCTGAGAAATCTGGAGGTATGAAATTTTTACCTCCACTCTGAAGATCACCACCCACACATTTTGCCCAGACAAAATTGGTTTGCTTTTAATTGACAAGAGGTTCTTGCGTATCTATATCGTAATATTTGCCTTGATTTATTGTATCACTATTTATCCGGACATTATTCTGTTGTTGAATCTCCACTGCAGATCGAAGTTGACGTCCAGATAATCTATTTATATCCCCATCGTCATCTTCAGCGCTCTTTTTCAGTCCTCGTCTGACAGCACAGGAGGCCTCGTCTGACACACAATAAATTCAGGAGGCTCGGTATATATCGCAGTTATATCAACATCATCTTCGGCATAAGCTAACTCGAATGCTTCTTGCAGAGAAAGTTCTCTAATAAGACAAAATAAACGTATAAACTGTAACCTTTATTTTATAAAATAGTGCTAATATATTATCCTAGCGTTACATATATGTAACACTAGTATTTTGCAAGTAACAACATAAAAACCAGAAAAGTTATCTTAAAGAATAATATAAAATCCAATAGTTGCACTATTGAAGACGTCACTACATATGATTTAATCGTTATTTACGAAACGGTATAAAAGAGATAATACTTACTCCAACTGAATATCCATTTTCGGCACAAATTGAAAACAACACTTGAGAAATCAGCTTACTACATAGACAAAACAAACTAGATCTCTAAAACACTGGCACATCTGGTATAGGCATGTCTTTAGGTATGAAAATTGTAGCCATCTCTTAGTTAGTAGCAAAAGTTTTCAAAGAGGGAAGTAAAACTATATAGGGAATTTGCGTTACAGATATGTAACTCTAGGTTATTAAGGGTTAATGATGATGAGATGATTTGATGATACTTGAAATTAGGAGCAGTTTGTATTACGGCATCTTGCTTTTTATTTAGCTTTACAATAGTAAAAATAATACTAAAATAATACGTTTTTATTGTCATGAAAGCAATGATTACAAGTAAGTAATAAAATACAAACAAATGATTCTAAAGTGCAGAGTTTGGAACAACACCACAACATGGACAAATAATACGAAATTTGGATATAAATAGCTAACAATTAATTAAATCAATTTGAAGTGATTACAAATTAAATTACGAAATTACAGATAGTATTGGTGCTAATTAACTTATTAAAACTTTATTAGGTATTTCATCAGCATACTTTTTTAGTCGTTAAAGTTAGTGTTTATACAGTGCTCCAGAAAGTAGCACATACATAAATATTCTATAAAAACTTTACCAAACCATTCAGGAAAAGTCGCTCAAATATTTTTCGGGTATATTTCAAACAACTATAACGTTGTCGATATTTTTTAAGGAATTTAGAGACCGAAGAATTTTTGTACATACGTACATTAAAGTTAATAGCTAGGTTACACAAGAATAGTTTCACAGAAAACCGATTTTGTCGATTAAAATACGAAATTAACTTAATTGATTACTTAGTTGAAGATCGGTTTATTTAAATCTATATACATACAAAGCAATCGGTACGGCAATTAATTCCTCTGGAAAAAAATCCAAATGGAAAGATAGAAAAACATGATATGCTTTCCCACTACGTGATTCAACAATTATTTTTGATGCAACCGATTTTGATAAGAGACCATTCGACTTGAAATTACCTCTGTTCAATTGAACAAAGTCTGGAAATTGTCTGTTAGTGATCACTAACACACATTATTATTTAAACAAAACGAATGAAATATTGTGTCATAAAATATCAGCAACTCCAATGTAATATTCAAATATGTGAAGAAAATCGTCAGGCATGATAGCAGACAGTGCTTGAATTATTATTAGCTTAAAATCCTGAAAAGAGCTACACAACGTACGAGTAACCATAACTTACATTAAACTTATTTTTCTTATAGACCATTATATTGTTAAAAAAAAGTGTAACGTTTTAAGATGAAAATGAAATTGGAAAAGCGATGGGATCGAACCGACATGAAGAGATTTCCCCACAGAATTACAACATTTGTACAAAACGTAATATGTAATTCGGCCCGCCTCGAGATAAGCAGATTTGTACGGATTCTGGGTTCGTTTTCTACATGCCGAGATATTTTTAACGTCTCATTCCGCTTCAGACTGTTTGCATTCCTTGCAGGGATGGAAACGGTCGTAGGAACGAAGCAATTTATCCAATTATTTCGAACTTTCAACCTGACCCGACTTAACCGAGATCCACACTGCTAAATGCTATATATGAGGAGCTTTTCAAATCGCATGTCCATAAAACATTTTCTTGAGTAGAAGCAAAAAAAAGTTTTGTTTTGAAACTTAACGTAAAGTCAACTTGACAGCGTTTGTGCTACCCACATTTTTTTGATATAATATCTGATTTACCGTCAAACATATCAAATCTGTTATTATGTTATGGAAACATTACGCTGCCACACAAAAAAAGGTTGTCTGAAATATACATGTGATATATGGTTTCCGAAGTATTTTTTCCCGCTGAACACGAAGCCGGTGTCAGAATTGCTCCATCACCCTTCAATATTCAGCAAAATGCTGAAGAATCTTCAGAAAAATGAAGAATTATCCCTAATGAGCTGTACTTTATGTGTGATATATAGTTTTCGAAGTATTTTTGTTCACTGAACACAGGCCCGGTATCAGAACTGCACCATCTATCAGTCTTCAGCAAAGTGCTGAAGAATCACACATTAAGTACAGCTCATTAGGGAAAATTCTTCATTTTTTCTGAAGATTCTTCAACATTTTGCTGAAGATTGAAGGGTGACGGAGCAATTCTGATACCGGATTCGTGTTCAGCGGGAAAAAATACTTCGAAAACTATATGTCGCATGTACAGTTAAGACAACTTTTCTTTTGTCTTGCGGTGTTCTTGAGTGCTTTGCTGCAGACTGAAGATAGATGGTACAATTCTGATACTCGATCCGTGTACAGTGGGAAAAATCACTTCGGAAACAATGTATCACACGTAAAGCACAGCTCGTAAGCACAAACTCTTCATTGTTTTGAATATTCTTCAACATTTTGCTGAAGAATGAAGGGTGATGGATCAATTCTGACACCGGATTCGTGTTCAGCGGGAAAAAATACTTCGAAAACCATATGTCGCATGTACAGTTAAAACAACTTTTTTTTGTGTGGCGGTGTTCTTCAGTGCTTTGCTGCAGACTGAAGATAAGAGCAACATATGGTAATTGGTCTGAACGCTACACTCCGATAATACGAGTGCAGCAACGCTCAGTCGGGTAGCATTTCGGATGGGTGACCGTATCTGCTCTGTGAAAGTTTGTCGGGCAGAGGCATCTAGCGGGTGGTACCAGAGATGGCAATCTGAGCCATCTGCTGAACCTCTGTCAGTGGGTTCGAGTCCCGCCTAATAGACTTGGCACCTCTATTAGGACATGTATGTTACTGTGTGTGTATCGGGGGTTAGGTGGAAGAGCGCCGAGTGGCGAATCTCGCCCCCGTAAAATCCAAAGGCACTATAAAAAAAAAGATATATATGGTACAATTCTGATACTCGATCCGTGTTCAGTGGGAAAAATCACTTCGGAAACCATGTATCACACGTAAAGCACAATCTCGTAAGCAAAACCTTTTCATTTTTTTTTTAATATTCTTCAACATTTTGCTGAAGATTGAAGGTGATGGAACAATTCTGACACCGTACTCGTGTTCAGCGGGAAAAAATACTTCTGAAACCATATATCGCATGTACATTTCAGACAAATTTTTTTGTGTATGTGACAGTGTTATTAACTTTTGGAGAGCCGGGGTTTTTGGCACTTTTTTTGCCTTAAAAAATCATAGTGATTTAGTCCCACTTTGTACATTCAACCCCCATGCAGTACAAACTTCAAATAGCGTCTTATATAAGACGTTCCGGCAGCTAACGGTCCGGAAAATTTTTAATTTTTTAAAATTGCAGGTAAATGCTTCAATGGGGTTTTCGAGGATGCGAAATGATAGTAATTTTTGCGTTACCCTTCAAAAACCACCCCTTTCTGATTAGAAACTACCCCTTTTATCATTTTTCTCGGACTCTGCCGTAACTATCTACAATATTACTTTGTAATAAGTTTTTGAATTTAATAAGTTTTGGAGTAGAAAATTCTCCAAAATCAGGAAAGATGAATTTTGTTTACAACACTAAAGTATATAATACTCTACCCTGTTCAGGGGAGAGTACGTATTGCTCCTTTTTTCTCTCACTAGAAGAATTAGACAAAGTACTAGGTAAGAAAATTATTTTATCAAATTTTAAACGACCACTATAAAATATTTATTGGCCATTCAAGGGTCAGTCAATAATTCAATTGAACTAAAAAAAAATTATTCCTGATAATAGATAATTTACAAGAATATGTTGGAAAAAACATAGTAGGCTGTCACTAGCCAATCCGAAGCATAAACACATTTTCCCTAGAGAGACTTTGTGGCTTCATTTTTTTTCGTTTTTTACTATTTTTTTAGAGTTTTTAATATTTCGTTTTTTTTTTGTTTTTAGTATTTTTTTTGGATTTTAGATTTTTTTTTGAGTTTTCTGTATTGTCAGTTGATTTTAAACGAGTAATTTATTACGCGTTGTAAAAATATTTTCAACTATCGTCTAACTCAGAAACGCCCCTGGAAATAGCAACAAGAATTGGTTTTCATTCGTTTACTATCAGAAACTTCCACGAGATATTCCCTCAGGGGTATCGGCCACCGTTCATAGTGCAAAGACACATCTGAAATATAAAATGAAATTATATTTTTTACTCAAAACTCAATCTTACATTGATATCAGAATCGGGGTACTTTTTTAGGGGGTGTCAACCCCAAAGCCTTTTTTTCGTGATCAACGACCTCCAAAAAACAAAGACTAGTAAGTTTCGTTGCAATTTAAGAATGATTGTATAGCCTATGGAGAGCGTCTTATAGAAGATTTTCCGGCGCTCCAAAGGTTAATATAGTTGCATTTTACTGCACATTACACATTTTGTTTAAATTCTCTGAAAACTTATGAAACTATATAAAATGTTTGAAATCAATCGTGTTGCACACGTAAAATATAAATAACAAAGAGAAAGGACAACTTTTTCAATGGTCTATTAACAGTTTTACCATTTATAATATTGAATAAAGAATCATGATATATCATGATATCAAACATGCACATGCATGTTTGCAAACATGCATGAACAAAATAAATATGCACAATATCAGGCTTTGTCTACTGTGGCCAAGGCCAAAGTTACTGCTGCTGTAATTAATAAGTTTTACCTTTAAACTACAATATGTAAATCGTCTCTGTTTTCACAAGTGAGGCATATCGTATATTTTATACTAATATTTTTTTACCCAGCTTTCCTATAAAATTTACTGATATAAATACGCCACTTTCTGAAAATAGAGACGATGACGAGAAAATAGAGATAAACTAACTTCGCGTACTTTCCACACACAGCGTTCTGGACAACTTAAACCGCACTCGGGATGACCTACTTTGGCGAATGGAATATTACATGCTACCGTCATTTTGACTAAATCAACGTTAATTTGTCTTTGTTTCGCGCACTCACACCACCACTTACACGGGCTTTATGTTTGTCCATAGCAACATGCTGGAAAACATCTGTTTTTACGTGCCACGTAGTACACTGTCACACACGATACAACGCAGTTCACTGCCATTAAAGGTCAGTTCCGTAAAATTGTTTATCCAACCCTCCACCGTAATATGTGACGAATGCTGACCCGACATTTTTACAAACTTATTCGACGTTTCAAGCACACGAATGATGAATTGATTAACGCAGGTTAACTAATACTAAAAAAAATACGTCATCGAAGTTGGCCGACCAAAAAAATACGTATCTTTATTCTTGATCTTAAATTTACATTCGTCTTTAATTGTCAACGTTGTTTCATTATGTGACAGGCATTATTTATTTTACAATTGTGAGCCATTTGGCAAAAGTTTCGTTTCGAGCTTCGACATAACCGCTATTTGTATTTCTCTTGTTCATAGCCAGATTTGATGATTGTTTTGGATGGCTCGTTCTTATAACAATATTCCAGTCGCGTTAAGATCGGTCCTGGAATCTATTATTAACTCTAATTATCAAGTAATATGGTGTTACCAAATAAAGACTGTGAGGTAGGAGCCGTTATTGTGTAGATGTTGCAGGCACTGTTTCGAGCGTTACAAGACAGAAGAAGGAACGCAACTCAAAATTTGGACTCGCGGAGTTAATGCAAGGAACAATTTTAACGGCGTTTATTCGTATGTCCGAATGTTCGTATGTCGGGTGGCGTCTGCATTGGCATCAGTTCATTGGTGGATTACATCTGTTTTACGAATATATTTAAAGTGTAACCCATATTTTTAACAATTTTATCACCAAAATTACTTGTCTTCTTAGACATTTCTTTTATACACCATGATCAGCAAAATAGTACAAAACATTTGAAAATAAAAAATTAACATACAGTAAAGTTGGAAAGAGTTAAAAATTGATCTGGCAACATTACTCGGTGGGTTTGCGTTAAGGCGGAACCTGGCCTTTATACAGGTACAATTAAACCATTTTGACATAAAAATACTGGAAATATCCGAGGTTATTTTTACAAGTTTACAGAATCTAACAAACTTAGAAACATCACAATGTCAAATAATTTTTAATAAATTTACAACACGACCTTTGTTCGTCGATATTTTTGCGACCATCGCCGTGCAACCAACATTAAAATGTAACCGTGTAAACAAGATGTCGAACAGCGAAAAAAGCGAGAGACATATTGAATAAGTGACCGAGCATAGTCGTGAGTACGTGCCAACAGTCCCTGTAAACACGCGAGAAGATCGTCGGAGCGAAATAACCCGGCTTAATGTAAATATTTGGTGTTGCCGACATTGGTAGGGGATGGCGCCGAATGCAGAAAATTATTTAAGTGAAAATTCCGAGTGGCTTGTGGCAACCGCGGTCACGTTTTGGGCTGTTACGGCGCCATGATGACAGTCCGCGTCGAGAGGCAATCTCACAGAAAAAGGTTCTTACAATAGTTTTTTTTTTTTTTTTTGGAAAGCTCCTTGCTTTTTTGTGAAGAGCGAAACTAAGACGACAATTACCAACAGTCGGTATACAGTAAGCGGCACCCTAATGCGTACATAGCCGAATGAAGGGCAATTGATAATTTAACTTCTTTACTAAGCAGATGTAAACATGAGGTGAGAACCAATCGCGATCTAGTCGCTAGCGCAGGCGTATGAACTTCAACTGTTTATTTTGTTATTTGCAAGTACAGACTTGTAATAACGCGCATTTTTAGGGCCGAATCCTTCGACCCATATTAACTTTTTATGAATTACTATTCAATATTGTCATTTGCCAATCATTTTACGTATGTATGTGTGCAAGTTAAAACACATACGCCAGTACATCCCCTTGGAACAACTATTCACATACTAATATAAAATATAAATTAACCAAACGACAACAAACCTCTAGTCCCCGAGCGATGGCGTAGTTTGAATTTGACATGCGCAGATGCTACTAACATGAACATGGTGATTACGTCAGATTTCGGCGAATCTCAACAGAGGCGGACTCGGGTCATTATTATTACAAACCGATAGTTCACAGAAAATTAAAACGTACTAAGGGGCTAACTATTACAAAATGGAGCCGTAGTTAGGTGGGTAATGTTAGTGGTCCCGAAACATGACACAAAAATAACTTACCCACGAAGCTCATAAAAATTCGACCTAAAAAAACCTATTGATTTCTTCGTGTCTTGTTAGACAATTGCGGTTTCCTTACAATTGATTAGAATTTACTTCATCAATTTTACCTTTAAACCGACAAAATATTCGAGTCTTACTTGCCAAATTTTTATACCTGCCAAACTGATATTTGGAACAGGTCTGCCCTTGAAGGAAGACTCGTTTCTCCAGGGTATACCTTTTCCAAATTCCTGCTCCCATAATGCCTGTTTTGAGACAAGGAACACTCTTAATATTTCGTCAGATTAAAGGTAAAATTAATTAAGTAACACAAAATCAGCTGTAATAAAACTGCCACTGTTTAACAAAAAGACGAAAAAAGTTGCAAAAAATATGCCCTGCAAAATATCATACGCTAGTTAAAAAGTAATGTTACTCTTTGTATCAAACAATTTATGAGTTTTAATTGGTAAGTCCTTTTAAGTTTCATTTTTCGTGACCACTGACATTACCACACCTAAATACCGTTCTGTAATAGTACGCTTCATAGTACCTTTATTCGAATATTCACTAATGTATTCTGATGTATTTGCTGTGTATTGCTTTGCGCTAATAGTGACCTGAGCCCGACTCTGACCTGAGCTACGATTCGCCGCAACGTTGCTCTTTAGATTTCCGCTAAAAATCCCCACTAAAACCAAGCCCCGCCGGCCCAAGTAAATTCGCCTAACTATGACATAAAAATGTATCATTTAATGTGTTGTTAATATCCACCTATGTACGCATTAGGCTGCCGCTTACTGTATATGTGTTACTGCGGAATACCGAAATTTGGCAAATGTCAACATTCTCCGGTAAATGATGAATGTCGATATTCGACATGCAGAGGTGGTGAATCTTGTAAAACAGTTCTTCAAAATTATAACTGAAAATAGTATCAATAATAAGTTTTGAGATAAGTTCATTATTTCAAGAAACGCGAAAAAAAACAAAGAAATATTTTGTGTGTTCAAACAATTTATACAGTGAGGACGTAAATGCTTGCATAAATTCACTTCCAAACTAAAAATATTTTGAAAATTATTGGACACGTCAATTGTTGTCTTCAATTGCGCATCTTACGCTATATCGCATTTTTTTTTTTCTATATATTGTTCTACTTTTGGATTCTCCAGTAACAATCAGTTTCAAGAACGTATCACACTTATGGTCTCTAAAGTGATTCGTTTGTGAGTTATAAATAAGCAATTAAGAATCAACTCACAAAAAATAACTTTAGACCACGAGTGGTATACATTATTTTTGGAATTAGCTGCTGCTGAAAAATCTAAAAGTGTTACGTTAAAAAAAGATCGATGATGCCGACAGAACGATGGTGACAGAAGTTACAGGAATTACATACAGGGTATTTGATTTTTAATTCTACAGCTGACGTTTTAAATAGGGAAAATTCGAATAGTATTGCATCAGGCCTTGCACCTAGTACTGCGTAAGGGCTTTACAGCTTCATTTACTTGTAGAACTTACTTGATGCTTGTTAAGACATCGTTTCCAACATCTACCAGAGGACTACTGTCTATGTCGACATACACTGGCTTAGTGAATGTCAGATAACAGATAAACTGAAGGAAGATATGTAAAAACTAGTAAAAAATTGAAGCGTGTCCGGTTTAAATAGGCTGCCAAAAATATGTAACCGAGATATCAACAAAAAACGATTACTGTTGCATGTTGCGTTGATCGGCGTTAATAAATATTTATATTCTAGATTTAATCCAACCCGTGAACTAGGTTTACAGATGTGGTTTATTAAGTCAATAATAAAATACTTTTATTTGCACAAAATATATTATATATAATATATTTCAATTTAGAAACAATCTAAGTGTCATATTATTAAAAGGATATATCAGTGCGTCTGGAGATACCGTTATTACAATTTATATGCGTTAAATATAATAAAAGACGAGCTACTAAATAATATGTATTAAAGCCTTTCCTGATATCCTTTTTTTTGCTTTGTATTTCTCTCTGCCGTCCATTGCCGGTAGTTTGTTTTTGATTATCCATTGCTTATAACTTTATAGAAGATAGTCACTTTACAAATTGTATCAACACACGTTAAAACTGATTATAACTGTTAATCTGACAGTTGGCACTTAGCTTGTTTCAGAGAAAATTAACCTGGCACATACAGGTAGTGACATCTATGATATTATTTTTAAGTCTTTGGAAATATCATTGGCACTTGGTACCTTTACAGGACACGACCGCTGTCATATAGAATGCTTCTGAGGTATAAGCCCATGTATTTAATTTTTGGCACTTAGCCTATTTGAACCGGACACGCTTCAATTACACGGGTTTACAAAAAAAAAGTTGATAGTGGGTCAGACCATACGTTTCTTATGTATTTTTCGACGCTGAATTCAAATTTATTTTTAGTTTTGCTCTATCACGTCAGGATTTTTGATATCGTAACCTAAAAGTGCAGAAAACACGGTTTTTTAATATATTTGAGGTTATGTAGCTTCGAGAATTTTTTTCTCAAAAAATCATGTGTGGGATCTTAAAGTACAAATCTTCACCTTTAAAATGCCGTCGAGTCTGCTCAAATAATTTTTTTTCGCCGAGATATTGCAATTTAAATAATGACCATAAGGTTTCAAATTCAAATTCACACGTCTTTTTAAACGTGTGTACAGCCTCTATAAGCCTCCGGATCACGAATGGCCTTGCCAGTCTCATTTCAGAATATTCCAAGGCAAGTGTTTTAAGAGCCAGTGCATTTATTTTGACTGTGTTTAGGTAAAATATTTTCATTCAAAGATTGTGGTGTTTAAAAAATGTCGCAGCCTATTGATTTGAGACCAGTGGGGTAAGTAATACCTGCTAAATTGAATTTTTATAGATGTTTTTATTAGGTAAAAAGTTTACAGTTTTAATTTAATTTGAAAAATTGAGGTTATGATGTTAAAAATTTGTTGATTCGGTCCAATATTTTTTACCGTTCTTTTAAAAGGACAGTAGGCATTGGAGGTATTTTTATTTCAGGGGTCTCATGCTAAATGATCTTTTACGAAGTTTGGAAGAAGGTGACTACTTATTACCTCCGGAAATAAATATTGCTTTGTTGCCTCCCATAAATTCAGTTGAAGATTTAACAGACGAAGATTCTGGAGATGAGGAGTACTTAAATATAAACAACTTGCCCGGTTCTCAGCTCTTGGCACCAGCAGAGGTTATGACCAAAGATACAGATGTTGATGAAGATGCAGGTAACGTCACTGCGGTTGGACTTAATTTAAATGCTTCCAGAAAAATTGTATCGGCAGACCATTGAAATGAAGAAGATGGCATTCCTTTGAGTGTTTTCCAAGCGGTAAAGAAAATGTACGAATGGTCAGAAACAGATTTATCTGTGCCAGATATCAAGTGGCCAACAATGTATAAAGTTGAAAGTCAACTCCCATCGGCAACATAATTATTTCTGCGATTTTCCAATGAAGAAGTAATAGATATGTTTGTTTTTTGGTCCAACAACTATGCGACAAAAAAAATCGAACGGGAAATATAACACATGAGGAAATGTACGCATTTATTGGCATACTCCTGTTAAGTGGATATCTACCTTGTAGCCAAAAAGACGAATGTTCTGGGAACAACGAAAAGACACGCAGAATATTTTAGTAGCTGATGCTCTATCAAGAGATAGGTTTGAGTTCATTATGCAAAATCTTCATTGCTGTGACAATGACCAATTAGACCCATTGGATAAATTTATTAAAGATCGCCCATTATTTGACAAGCTGATTAAGACATTTCAAGAATATGCTCCTTTATTGGGAGCAACATAGTGTTGACGAATCCATGATTCCATATTTTGGAAAACATTTAAAATATGATTGATTTTAAAAAATACATGATTTTTTTCAAAACATTTTTATAATTGCCTGTATGCCTAGTGTCATTTTAAAAGAACGGAACTTTTTTTTAAAAAAAAAAAATGTGCATGATTTTTTTTTAATTTTTTTCGTAACGGTGAGCCTAAAATTGTTAAAATATTACTTAGTTTTTATGTAAATTTTTGAAAAAAAAAAAATTAGGCATATCTGAGTTAAATAAATACATATTCGATTGACCAATCATTTTCTATGTCCTCGAAATAGCTGAAATCAAATTTGATGTTATATTTTCATTTCTTTTAATGAAAAAATTCAATATGGTGCAAATATTCTAACCTAAAAGTGCAAAAAACTTGTTATTGATTTTTAAATATTGTTTACGTTTCTTCAATTCCAAATCCGGATTCAATTCTGAATCCGGATTTGTTTTCAGCCGGAAAAAATACTTCGGAAACAACTATTCACTGTCCAGGTGCACAACGTTTTCAAAATTTAGTAGGGTAGTATTATATTTGCCTTATTGGTCCATTATGACATCGTTTGTGATGAAGTGTCGCTGAGAGTAGATGAAACAGCCAATACAAAAACCTATTAACATGCGGTATATTATCCAGAAACTATTAATGACAAATCGTGTTATACGAAAATCGACTACAAACTTTCCGACGAAGATAAATCGTTCGACACAAATCTGTAAATAAAGTCACGAAGTGTACACCAAGAATATTTGTCTTCAGATAGACGGCCTCAAATCGTTTTCTGGTAACACAAATAAAATGTAAGTCGTGAGTAAATATCGGTTCCCCTCGACAATGCCTCGGCGAGTTTGAAGCCGCGATCGCTTCGAAACAAATGACCGCAATCCAGAGCCAACTTTACCTTCCGATTCGTTTCGAATGGAGTTTCGCCCCGCGCAATATTGTCCGCAAACAAGGTAATAATGAACACTATTGTCTGGTTTTAACGGGGGATAAAGATAATAAAGGTTGTGGAGATGAAGCCAGGGAAATGTAGCGCTGTCGCCGCTTTGATTTTCGTTACCGCGGTGAGTTGTTTATTTCCTCCATTAGCATTTCTATTGGAAATGGATGTTTGTTCGTACGGGTTCGAAACGAAATCCGAGGTAATTATAATGCTGTTCATAAATCAAGAACGGGACCAAAAGTATAATTCTCATTCTAGAGAGAAGAGTATTGGTATTGTGCCTCGTACTTTCCCAAATGGAAATTGACTCATAGGATCCACTCTGATATGAAATATGGTTGAAAACTATAAGCAAAAGGGCTTTCGAATTTCAAAGGCCCCACTTTCGGGTGAAAATCAGTTAACTTACATAGAACCTAAGAAGTAAAAGTTTAATAGCTTTTTGTTTTGTTTTATATAGAAATAGACCACTAATCTTAAAAGAAAATGTAGGTACATACAAAAATGTCTTATTTCAATTAAATTTCTATGTCTATATTTCAATGAAATATCTATGACTAAAATTTCACGAAAATTATCATTAAAACCTCCATGAATTATAGCAGTTTTGGCAGACGATTATAAATTTAAGTGGTATGTGTTGTACCTTTCTAGAATCAGTGGTTTGACGTGGATTCTAAAACTAAACTAAAACGCAAGGTCTTCCATTAAAAAAATTCGATGACATCATCACTTGCGTGGTTCAGTTTGTATATTTAATTATTACGTAAAAAATACAATACATTAAAAAAATAAAAAATTGACCCCCGCTCGGGAAATTATGTCAAAATTATTTGTTTAGCTAATAATGAATTTATACATGACTTTTTGGACGCACTGTATAAAACAAATTGCAGATAAAGCTGTTTCATCATCAACACTCATATACATGAGGTGTGTAAATTAAGCAATGAGGCTGGCAACGTAACGACCGATCTAGCAATACGCGAAGACGGAACTTAGAAGGGCGGCAGGTTAACATGTAATGCACCTTCGGTACAAGTTTGAACTTGTTAGAGTCATTTGTTTGTTCTTTATGACTGTTTTCGTAAACCGTTTTTTTTTCTAGTGCGTTTTAAAAATGAGTAACATTAATTTGAACCAACGGTGTATTATCAGGTTTTGCTTCAGACTTGGACACAGCGCAATGGATACTTTTGCAAAACTTCAAGACGCCAATGGAGACTGAGGAGCCACAGGAATGTTTTTACTGGCTAAAAAAACCCCTTTACTGAAATAGCTGTGTGACAAGGCGCATTGTCGTGATGCAATATCCAGTTGTTCTTGATGTTTGGTCTCACAGGCATGACTCTTTTTCGAAGTTTTTCAAGAACATCTCTATAAAAGTGTAGATTTACTGTTTGGTCTGGACGCACAAACTCTTTATGGGCAATTCCCTGGCTATCAAAAAAAGCAAATCAGCATGCATTTGATCTTTGACTTGCTCATTGTTATGCCCATGCTTTGGCGCTTGGTTTCCGAGTCGTACTCAAACACCACACAAGTCTTACCACCAGTAATGACACGTTCCAAAAGATGGCGATCATTCTCAATCGGTTCCAAAAAGTCAAGACACCTTTCTCTCCTGATTCATTTTGTTCCTGCGAAAGGTTTTTTGGAACCATTTTTGCGCAGGTTTTTCTGATCCCAATTCGTTAGTCAAAAATCTGATGAACAGTAGTGTGATTCAAGTTTACCTAACTCATCTCCGATCGTTCTTGTCAACCGACGATCTGAACGCACAAGATCCCGTGTTCTATCGACATTTTCATCAGTTTTTGAAGATGAAAGATTCTGCTGCGTGGTTTATCTTCAATCGACTCCCTTTCTTTTGAGATTGCCTTAATCCACCGAAAAACCGTGGCTCTTGAAAAATCACTGTCTCTGTAAGCGTGTTAAAGTTCTTTGCAAAAGTATCCGTTGCGCTGTGTCCAAGTCTGAAGCAAAAACCTGATAGCACACCGTTGCTCAAAATTAATGTCACTAATGTTTAAAACGCACTAGAAAAACCCAGTTTACGAAAACAGTCACAAAGAACAAACTAATGACTCTAACAAGTTCAAACTTCTACTGAAGCTGCTTACAGGTGCAAGTCCCGTCTCCGCAGTGTTGCTAGATCGGGCGCTACGTTGTCAGTCTCATTACTTAATTTACACACCTCATAAACTAATGACGTGTGTGACCTTAATAAAATAGCTGTCTGACCTTACTTTTAAGTCTCATATCTCGAAATCGTGACGTAATAGAGCAATATTAAGGACAGATTATCACTTTCAAAATATTGTGATTTTTGTTTTAAAGCCCGCACCTCGCACACCTGTGAGTTGTTTCATTTATTACATGAATGTAAAATGAAACACGAATTTAAATTATACGATGAACATTACAGGCTGACTTAAAAATAACTCAGCCAGAAATTCTTGCGTAACGTCTACAATGAGGAAAAATAACACCCGTCTCGTCTGGAGCAGCTTCAATAACGGCTTCCGCTAGACGCCTTATAAATTTCATTCTCATATGTCCTTAAAGTGAGGCGTCTGCTCATCTTTTTGCGTAACACGTTAGATAGTATGAAACAGGCTAGTCATATCGAGTATGACTTATAATGAAGATTAATTATCGCTAGCGTGCAGCTACACCTCAGCCCTATCAGTTGCAAGTTCGCTCAAGATATATGCATAATTGTCGCTTAGGTTAATTATTCGGAGAATTTGACTATATCGCTTCTCGTTTTAACGACGCGTACGCGAGCAAGTAGCTAGTTGGGAAATTAGTTTAGTGTGAAATTGTACGGCGGCATTTCGTCGTATCTTGGCGACTGCGCCATTAAAGAGTAATATCATTTTCAGTTTAAAAAAGTAAAACAGAAAACAATTCTACCAACCGTTGCACTATGGGGCAATGGTGGCGTCTCCTAAATACCAAAAATTTAAAATGAAAATGAAAAATTACGTCCTAAAATATTTTTTTCTATATTACTTAGAAGATTAATCTTTCATATCCTATAAGGATATGTGAATAAAACATTGATTCAGAAAGTTATACTTACAACTGAGAGGGGCAAGTTTCGGTAAAGCATATATTATCACCTAGAATTGGACTCAAATTAAGCAAGTGAATGCATACCTATATTCTTGTTCCAGGACGAAGTTTTATATGTATGTAGTTCGAAAGGGCAGTTAGTTCTATATGTCTAATCGTTATATCTATTTGCATGCTTGGTCTGAGTCACTACTGAACAAAAATAAATAAGTGCTAATGTTTAGGTATATTGACCATTTTACGCTTTCACCTAGAATTTTTTGTGGATAATATGATAGTTCATAATCATATACGTCTCTTCAAGAACTTTAAAAAATATGTTGCGCGTTTTTGCGCCATTTGAAAAAATTCCACTTTCCAATTTACATGGCGACCAGTTTGAAGCAAATTTTGAAATCATGGTTCAAAATGGTCGCCAAGTCATATCTACCATCCTGAATTTTGAAATTCTGGCATAGGGATCGTGATTAGCGACCCCGAAAACCCCTAGTTTACAAAGTTTAAGGCAAAATTATCGAAAAATTTGAAATTTGATTCGGGATGGTGGCCATATTGGATCCGCCATCTTGAATTTTGAAATTCTGACATCAGGATCGTGATCAACGACCCCAAAAATCCCAAAAGGACTAATAATTTTCAAATTCTTCTTTTGCGTCAATGATTCCGCAACTGGTTAAAAAACGAGAAATATCACCCTTTGAATTTTGCCATCTGGTGTTCTAACTTTAAATGAGAAAATTAAATTGTTCTCATTGCATTTCCTTCATTTACGTCTCGTGACGTTTCTATTTGTTTTTTGACTAATAATTTTTCAAAATTCTTCTTTGCGTCAATGATTCCGCAACTGGTTAAAAAACGAGAAATATCACCCTTTGAATTTTGCCATATCTAGTTATTCTAACTTAAAAATGAGAAAATTAAATTGTTCTCATTGCATTTCCTTCAAGTACATGTCTCCAGTGCACGTTTCTATTTGTTTTTGAGTGGTATAGCAAAGGACGATAACATAGCTGAAATTGCGATTTAAAAATTATCTTGAAAAAATCGTATTTTTTTGATAGTTTTTGTTAAATTTTGAAGGTTACATCAATTTTTTTTTGCACATTTTAGCGATTCCATTCGAAAGAGCAACTTCGAAAACATAGGAATACATGGTTTAGTTATTTTTTCTATCAGTAATATGAGCCTCTGTTCATGTCTTGACACTGCACTTGGGCGTTAAAGGGTTGATTTCCTCTTTGATCTGATTGTTAAGAAATAAATGTTGAAAGTAATGTAACAATACAAGTTAATTTTGACAATTTGTCAAAATCACTTTTACAAATTCAATTTGCTGCATTTAAATAATCCATACCTCAAAAAACCTTTTGAAATAAGTCGTTAAAAATTTTAAATATAAACGAAATACATAATAGCATTTTAGGACATACATTTTTCGTCTTACATTTATCCCACTTAGCAAGCCCATTACAGAATTATTTGTCGTAGCGAATTCCTGCCTTTTGTCTCGGCATTACATACGAACGTAGAATGAAATATAAAACGCTTATAAAAATAAAAGCCATTTCGAAATCGCGCCATTAATAACGTAAACGACGTTTTGATTGATGTACACGACGAGTATTTTTCATTGTGATTCTGTTGGATTTTATTCGAAAAACTGAATGTAGAATTGGAGATTACAAAATGTACGACACATGTTATTTAGAATGTAATGCGAGAACGTAAATTGGGAAATAACAATTCCATAATTTGGCATTATTTTGAGCGCCGCGCCACGCCGCGCCGGTGCATTGCTATCTATGAAATTATATCTGCATCTGACAGATATTGGGCTTACGTCATGTTGTATTTTATTTGTTTGTTTGTTTTTTTTTTTCATTTTAAAATCCATTGAAATTTCACGGTTATTTAAATAATGTGTTTTTTTTTCAGCAAATACAATGCGTAGGTACGTGTACCAATTGAATAAAACAACTGCAAATAGAACTAAAATAACATTATTATTTGAACACCAGATTAATTTTACTCTTTTAAAGGGCCTTGTTAATCGGTAGTTGATTTATAAAGTTTCCTATTAAATTACCTAGTTGACTACCACGGTATTACAATAGAAGGTATGATATCTAGGCGGTTGAAATACGTACTGCTTTGCGCAATGACGTCACCTTGTGCCCACGATCCCAATATTTGCCATAAGTCGTATTATTTTTCTTATATTTTTGCTATTTTTCATTAAACTTATTATTTATGAAGATATGTTACATATGTGGAGATAATTTTTTGATAAATATCGACCGTGGAATTGGAACGATGAAATAATTTATATACAATAATTTATTGCAAGTGTTTTAGAAAGTGTATTTCATGAAAGGTTTGCCCGCGAAATCGTTTTTGAGAGTTTAATTTTCTTGAATGGATGAAACAACTACATATAAAACAAATGTAATACAAAGTTTTATCCACAATCAGAGCAAGTATCATCTGGATTTTTTTAATTTTTATTTTAAAATGTCGTGTCAACTTGGTAGGCGGCTCTGTTGGTTTCATACTTTGTTACTTTAATTCACTAGTGGATGTCACTTTACACAGTTCAATGAAAATAAAATACAGCTACTTTATAAAATGATATGGCTAAAAACAGTATTTGTGTTGCTGTTTTTAGAAATATATATAGTCCAGGCAACTTGATATGATTACGCATTTTAATAAATAATAATACATGGATTTTTTCTTTTCTTCACTTTTTTTATATATTTATTCAACACTTTTACAGTAGATCGATTTAAAAGAAATATTATTTTTCAAATAAGTAATAAATTACTGATTTAAATAGATATGTTTTCAAAATACCTACCATCTAAAATAATTGTTGGTCAACACTTTAACAATGTTAAATATAATATTCTATTATTTTATTACGTTTTTCTTATTCTAAAGAGATATGTCTTAGGTAAAGCAGGAGTTGTAAAAATTATTATAAAGTAATAATAATAAAAAATAACTGTTTTTATTGAGATAAAACAATTAATGTTAATAGGTAAATACAATAAGATCCTTAGTTAATAATTTATAATAATATAATGATTAATAGTTATAACTTGGTAAAAGATCCTTAGGTAACAAAGATAGTTTTAAGGTCTAAATGGTGGGATATGATATATAAAATTATCTTTACAGCTAAATGGATATGTTCGGAAATTGTTTTCATACAGTTGAATAGTTTTTAGTGGCTATCCTGTATATAATTAATACAACTTATTAAAAACACAGACAAAGGAAGTTTACTCAAACAAACACTTACAAGATTTGTTTCCACAGTTCTCTTGTCCTGTATAGTTTTCTACCGTTGTACTCGATCAGACTTGCTCGGATGTTTTTCTCTATTGGGAAGGTTTTTGATGGAACAGCTTCTTTCTTCAAAGATATAAATCTTTTCTGTTGATATCCGAGCAATTCATGTCTTAGATTTCGCTCATAATCTTCGTCAACAATGATTTGGTCAGTCTGTTTAATAACATTAATGATTATGTTCGCGTTTACGAATTATACTTTTGCTTTCAATTTTATAATCTTTTGGAAATCCAAAATCTTGAGAATTGTTTTTGAACGGTGTTCAATATTCTGCTGTACCACCTTTCATTTTAACAAAATGTTTGCTTCAAGAAACTTTTCAACTTCCCAACACCAACTATCGTTGCTCTTCCAGAATACCATCCTCAACGACAAAAGTGAGCTAAACTGACATCGTCATGTACTTCAGGCGCAATCCTCTTCTTCTTATATACCATTCTTTATGGTTGACCCCACAATTTATCTCCATTTTCATCTTGTATGACTGTCAACCATAGCATAATAACAAGCATTTTGTTTTATATTGGTGAACAGATGCCATGATCTTCTTTTTGAATTAACTTCCATCTGTAAAATGCAATCTTCTACATTTGTTGTGCGAAATATATATGTCCTCTCTTTTATACTACTTTCGTGTACTGTTTTCAACCTGCTTAAAACCCCTGTCAATTAAACTTTAAATTTTCATTATTTTGTTTATGAGGTTCAAAATAAAAAAAAAAATTTTCTCACTTACTATACCACGTAATGATTCAGTCAAACTAATCGTATTTTGATTTCTTCTGTTGTAACACCATATGAGATATACATTATGAAGCATTATTGTGTATGTGCTTTGTATTATGATATTACTAAGTAAGTTATGTAGAAAGTATGATAAAAACAAAAATAAAAATAACATTCTAATTAAAGTAAATGGCGGTGTGAAAAAAATGTTAGGAGTATATTACTTTATTTTTACTCTAAAAAAAGTAAATAATAATATAAATCGAGTGATTTGGTGCATGCTTGTTTATAATGGAAATCAGTCAGCAGTAATGAAAGAAAAATCTAACAAAATCGCTTTATCGTTTCTTACATCATTCAAATTGGTTTCATTGTTTTTACAGACAAAGCTACTTTACCAATAATCAGCGATTATTTTTTATCGTTCTATTATGTTCCAATAGGAGAAAGGTCAGATTATGATAAGGTGGTACAGCAATTGGTTCAAAACAAAAAAAATACGCAACAAGTCTATGAACGGCACGTTCAGACAGAGTTATTCCTAAACCAATGTACTTACGTAAACTTTGACATTAACTATTATATTACAGATAGGAAACTAAAAATACAAAAAACATTTTGTTTAAAATTAACCAATGTTGTGCAACATCGATTATCTTTGTGAAAATGTTTGCAATTAATAATTGGTTTTAATTTCAACATGTAAGATTTCAGTTTACTCGCAAAACAGTTTATTGATTAGTTTAAATATTTCATTTTTAAAGATGATTAATTGATAACGGGGCGGATGTAAAAGGCTTAATTATCACTGAATCTCGTTATGCATCGATAACTTTATACGGACTAGACGGTCTGTTTTAACCTCTTTATTGATAAACAGTCTCAAAAAATTGCTTGGATATGAAACACTTTGCCTAATTAATCCCCTTTTTTAATTTTTGCATACACACTTCATCTTTCTTACCCTCGCTGGTTTATTGTCAAATTTGTTGTATAAGATATTGTTTTTTTTTTGTGAAACATTTAAAAAATTTTGCTATTAAATGAAAAATAATTTATGGGATTGTTTGAGAAACGAGAAGGTGAATATTTGTTGTTGGGGCTCACCAAGCGATTATGGAAAATATTCTGTAACATTACCATTATTTCAACCGCAGTGTGAGTTCTAGCTGATCTTGCTGAAAGTAAATTATACTAACTGCGTCAGTGTTTCGCTATACTCTTTGACAGTCAAACAGTTCAGGGGTTCTATTTTAAAAAATGGGTCAATTAGTTTTCTTGAACCGATAGCAGACCAAACACCAGCTATATTCACGATGAACCTGCTGAACAGTTGAAGTAGTGTAGCGAAGAAAACACACTGCAACATTTTTGTAGTCAAGTAATATACACAAGCGCATCAGCCATTGTGAAACTCCAAGTCTTCGATAAACGGGAATTAACCAATGATTTGAAATCTATCAATTTTGTTGACCGCATTATATCTATTATAAATTAATGTTCTATTTTTTGGTTTATTTAGAAAATTAGGGCAATATTAATTAGATGGGTCGTTTGTCATCAAATCGTCTTATTTATGATTTTTATGATGGCTTTTTAAAAGCGTATCTGGTTGATAAGATGGGATTATTGATTTATTATATTATGGAAGATTTTCATTATATTATAAGGTCTGCCGTAAGCGGCAGCAACTGCGACCGATTTCTATACTATATAGGTAAGCAATAGTGGTTTCTCATTAACTCCATTTATCAGCCAGACAACACAAGTTTTTGCATTTTTGGTCATGCAACTGAAAATAAATTTGATGACAATGACACAAGTATGTCATTCCTCCCATATTTCTCTCAGTAATTAACATATTTTCGTATGTGTACGAAGTTTTCGGTATAAATTCGTTTCTCCAGGTCACTTACGGGAGGAGCGGGAAGAGGTATCATTTGAAACAGTTTTCGAGCTGAATTGATTGGTGCCACTTTCAGATCCAATGGGAGACCAACAGTTCGAAAGTTACATCTTTGAGGTTCAAGTATAATGTCTATGGAGGGAGAGAGGTTTTTAAAACCGAACAAAAAAACCTAACACAACTAGGCCTAACGCCCTAAGATAACTTAGAATCACAGGCACAAAACATCTAAATAGAAGAAGGGCAATCTCCATAGATAAGGAGGAAACACGCATCGGGGCCACCATATGTACCGGTGGCTGGTTTTTCATATTGCGCATGCGACACCAATCGAAATGCGTAGCCGTGCATTAGCATCGCCAGCTTCATTTTACAATTCTGATTTTCTTGTAAACTCGTTGTTGCTGTAAAATTAGTTGTAATATACCCACTGTGATTTTTATCATTCAAATTGGAATAAATAAAGCAATTTGCTTGAAATTATTTATTTCGACAATTATAAACATTTAAAACAATACATTATCAAAACATATCGACACCAAGTAAAAGCAAGTATTTAGAAAACAAAAAGTCAAAGGAGATTAAAATAGAAAAATTTCACATCGAGATTAGGTTGTATTTTGGACATACCTGCTGGACATCGTGAACATACTTCCTACTGATGAAGTAGAACGTTTGTTAGTATTGGCTCTATACAGTGAAGAACGCTCTAAAAACACATAATATTTAATTACCATTTAAAAGTTCAAGCATGAAAGCTTCTATTTTAAAATGTACACAAGCTCATTTACAGAATATTTCATATTAATAGTAAACTAGAAGAACTTTGCTAAACCTAACAATTAATTAAATTACACGTATCTTTTTATTCTTTTCATATATTATGTTCTTGTAATATACTAATCATTTATAGTTAGATGCATTAATTTAAGTACAGTGTTTACTTAACAATAAGTAGAATAATTTATATTATATCCTTAAATGCCAATTAGAAAAGAAATAATAGTTTTATCACGAAATAATGCACAAAATAATTTGATGCGAATCAAAATTTTCCATTAGGGACGCTTCCTAAAACAACAACAATCAAAGGTTTAATTTAAAATGCCGCGTTTCTATTGGATATGGATCCTTTGAGCAAATAGACCTATGGGATTGCCGCCATGATACGCAGCCCATTTCGTTGTTATAAATGTTTCCCCCAGATTTGGGGAATTATAAAAAAAATATGTAACTAGAGTCAAATTATTTAATCTCTGAAAATTATTATTATTGTAATTATTATTGACTAAAATATATGATTTGACTTACTTTACCTGTATTTAATGCATGTAAGGGGATATATCTAACATAACGAAATATCGCGTCAGAGTGTTGCTGAAATTATTATGACTTAAGGCAGTGGCGGTCTTGCGTAATATTTCGAATTCAGCCATATCTTGAAAACGACGCATGGGACCCTCTTCACTTTTTAGGTGATGACTACTACACCTCTTACGGAAAAGGTTTATAATTGAAAAAACCGTCAGCAAAAGTTTGCGAAAAAAATTTCCAAAAACACTGGAGCACTCCCTGGGTTCTCAGTAACGCTCTGTGGGATATTTGCAGTATATTTTTTCATAATCTGAAACAAATATAAGGATACGTTTTTCGATTTGCTGCAATTTTTTTTTTTCAAAAAGTTATGGCCATTTTTAATTTTAATTTTATAGGAACATTTTGTTTCCCAAAATTAAAATGGCCGCACTTTTTAGAAACAAAAATATTTTATATACCAAATCTTAAACCGTCTCCCTTATATTTGTTTCTAGATTAATTGTGCAAACAAAGGAGTATATACTTTCGCAAAACTTGCGCATAGAGGATGAGTGCTATATACCAAATTTATTTTAGGTAAATCAGGCAACATCGCACTGATAGCGTGTTGCGAGTCGTGATGCTAGTTTACCCCGTGATCACAGGTTATAAATTTAACTGTCGGTTTTATTTTGCACATGTGTGAGCTAGCGTGACATAATATACCCTTTCTCTCGCACGTCAGTTGTCAATATTTTGGACAGTTTAAAGGTTAGATAACATAAAAGCGAAATGACAAACCTTAAAAGCTGTCAAAAGTGTACCTCAAGGTTGTCAAATGCTATAATATGAGCCACATGTCGATGTGGTCTGCTAGGCAACGTGCTCTTGAATGATGGGTACGAAAGTATCGGTATCGCTGTCCCCTACAGCCACCATCCTGACGCATATTCGCGGCCACTTCTTTCTATCTCGATGATCCCCGTGGCCCTCGAGATTAGAGATGGGTAGTTCGCGAACGAACTAGTTCAATTGAACTATTCAGTTAAGTGGACGAAATGAATCGTTCGCGTACGTCGAGGTGAATAGTTCGCCACAGACTAAACCTCGAATAGTTCGCCACAAACTAAACATCGAATAGTTCGCCACGAACTAAACCTCGAATCTCAAATACGGTTTCATGGCGAACTATTCACTGTTCAGTTCACTGTCCGTCTGGACGGCCTGAATCGGAATACTTCATTTTTTTTTGCCGTCTATTAGTAAAAAATGTAAACACTAAATCTGAATCTGTTTTTTCCATATATTTATTTAACCAAATCGTATTTATAATTTATTTCTAGAGTTGTATACGGGGGTGAGTCAAGAGCTTAACGCGACAAACGAAAGGTACGGATAGGGCATGTTATTCTAAGCAAAAGAAGTTCTAATAAACTTGTGTCCGGAAATGGCGCTACCAGAGCGCTACCTGGACGTTCAAGATGGCAGGCCCAAATTGATTTTGCCTTTTATTTCAAAAACTGCTCGAAATATCCACCGTCATTTTCAATGCAAAGTTGACATCTGCGAATGACTGATTGCGCGGCTGCACGACCTCCGCTAGTGAGCATTTCTTGGGCAGCTTGCAAGATCTCCAGCTCCGGAGACTAGCTTCGTCGTTGACGGGCTCAGCGCATATTTGCTCTTCATTCTGCCCCAAACATAAAAATCCATAGTGGTTAAGTCGGGGAACGCGGAACCGAGACAGGGGACAGTCTCGACCGCAGCCAATCCATCTTCCTGAAAAATGGTTGTGAAGCCATTGCCGCACTAGTAGAGTGTAATGGGCTGGGCAGCCGTCTAACTGGAACCACTGTTTGCTCTATCAATTAGAGGCATGTCATCTAATATTGCTTCAAATTCATTTTCCAGGAAATGAAGAAAGGCCGGACCATTTAGTCTTTGGAGGCAAGAAATATGGACCAATGAGTGTATCGTCGCATAACCCATCCAAGCGTTTTTATTCATATTAAAGCATTGTTCTTTACAGCATGGGTTTTCATGGGCCCAAATATGCGCATTATGTTGGTTAAAGATACCACTACGTGTAAAAGTTGCCTCGTCCGTCAAATCACCTTACGATAGTAAGAAGCATGAATTTGTTATTTGTTCCAAGAACCACTCTGAAAATTCTCTTCTTCGAGGTAGGTCTTCAGGAAGCGAATTCTGAACTTTCTGCAAATGATAGGGGTGGCGACTATCTGCTTTCAGAGTTCGGTTCACAATGCTCTGGGAATAGCCTAATTGCAAAGAACATCTCCTCGTGCTACTTGAAGGTGATCGAAGTGTTCTAGGATATTTTCTGTTCTTCGATTATTATGAAGGGGTGCAAAAATACCGTCTACTGCTCGCGATTTCGAAGAAGTTGTCCCAGTTTCTCTTAATCGTTGAAATGTTCTAGTAAATACCGCTTTGTCGGGCACTCTTCTCATTGGAAATCTTCGGGCGTACTCATTCACAGCGGCACAGCATTTACCATCACAGTACCCGTAAACCAAACACAATATCCGCATATTCACTTGTAGTGTAGGTATTTGGCATGTTTCCCGCAATTTACTCATAAACTAGCTTAAAATTAGTGACAAATTGGTCCAATCGACACGTCAAACAAGGCTGTCAAACAAACACTTGGTACTTCCTATCAAGCGCCTGCTCTTTTTTTGAGTAATAAGGCAGCGGAGTGAATTAATCAGTCATTCGCAGATGTCGGCTTTGCATTGAAAATGATGGTGGACATTTCGAGACAGTTTTTGTAAAATTTTAGTTTGTTTTATTTACGTTAAACCAATTATTTTAAGCAGTTTTTATAGAAATAAGGCAAAGAAAACCAATTTGGGCCGGCCATCTTTAAACGTCCGTAGCGTTCTTAGGAAGCATTTCCCGGACACATGTTTATTAGAACTTTTTGCTTACGAATAACATTCCCTATCCGTACCTTTCGTTTGTCGCGTTAAGTTTGACTCCCACCCTGTATATTTTTTTAAATAGCTATACATTTTTAATATTATTTTTTGTTATACACATTTTATTATTCGTTATTTTTACTTTGACACCTTATTTAATTTTTGTATAGTATCAATATTTTTAATTACTGTATATTGTTCAATATATTTTTTTAATAATTTTTATTATAAACATTTTTAATTATTTCCGTTAGTACCTACGGGAATGCGCTTATCAGTGTTGATGAAAGAGAATAATATATTAATCACTTTGTCTTTTATGTCGATAGTTCAGTACGACAGTCGCGAACTAACTGAACTAAATGAATAGTTCAGTGAACTACTTTGGTGAATGAGACCATATGAACTAGTTCGTCGAAGTGAACTAAAATTCCATTTCTACTCGAGATAGTGACTGCGATTTATTTCCGTTTACGTACTTGGATTTGTCTATTAGGACGACGACGACAGCTCGGCTAAACTTGTGGTCCCTGATTGTTATTATGATCGTGATTATCTTTAAGAATAAACAACGGAATTTATGAAACGTGTTAAGTTCAAAATGAAAAGGAAATACTGACCAGAAGGTAGTGGTGTCAATCGAAAGCTTTGTTCGCTCATCCGCCGACATCAACAAACTTGACTGGCGCGACAAATGTCCTCATATGTCACAAGTCCAATCCGTCCGTACATAAGGCAATTCTCAAAAACAGTGACGTTGGTTAGAGCGTACAATGGGCATGAATTTGACTTCGAAAGCAGCAACTATGATATAAAAGTATAACAAAACTATACTTCGAGAGCAGCGAAATATACCGGCAACTATGGACAAAATGTGACTACACTTTTTTGTCTATCGAAAGATTAGGTCATATCGTTGTGCAAAGCCAATATCATCTCTAGATGTGGGCAATGAATTCCAATTAAACATGTACAACGCCTTATTCAAAAGTAAAATAAATAACTGAAAACGTCACAATGAATGCCAGCAAATCACCGAATTTCGTCGACACATATGTCATGTGTGACATATGTGTCACCAAACTGAACGTAGTGTTGTCAGTCTACTATGATTGCACAATCATTTTGCATTGAAAAATAATTTTTCCATATACTTAACTTGGGGTTTTGAAAGTTCCATAATTTTTAACCCTTTGTCTCCCCAATCTGAAAATTGGTAAATCGACACAATCATTAATTTATTTCATGACTGGAGAAACGAATTTGAGCCCTTTTCGCTTAAAATTGTGCCGGGAACATGTAGAAGACAGTATATTGAACGTATTAAAACACCCTGTGTATTAATACCGGGCGTGCTAAATACAATGGATTTAAATCAAAGCTTTTGGGAACCAAAATTTCCGTATATGCAATTTACGAAATCTATCTGTATAATCCATATAATTTAAAATATAATTATACGTAACAATTTACGTATTATTAGGGGGTATTCTAGTCTAGAGGCATGAATTTCGGGCGGTTTTTTGAAGCTCTGTACAAATGAAACAAAAAACATTTTCACTATCCATTTTTTATCATGTGTTTATTGATATTTTAAAATAACGTGTCCTGGCGTGCATGATATCAACCTTCTTGTCAACTGAAACAAAAAATCCGAACGGATTCTTAATTAGTATAGATGCCCCTATAGCCCGAACCTTTTAAGTCGAAAAAAATTTTTTTCTTAAAATGGCGGCCCTTTGAAAAAAATTAGTTTTGCATGTTTTTTAACAATTCCGATTTTCTTAAAAATAGTAAAATTAAAAGCGTTTGAGGCGATAGAGCGAATAGAGAGCGATAGAGGAATGTATAAAGAACATTCACACCAAATTTCAAATAAATCGGTTCATTAGAACTTGAGATATCGTGCACGCCAACTTGAAAAAGTAGTTTTGAGAAAAACGCGTTTAAAGTTTTGAGACAAGTTTTCGGCAATTTTACTCAGTTAGCACGTCCACGTTTGCTTGAAGGCTGGCTCAAAACTAATTTGAAATAAATACTAAAACGAAAGATTCCGACTAAGTACGTTTCGTGTTTCGTGAAGTACTCGAGGCAGCGTCTACCGTCTATTGTTCATTTGTTCTGGTTCGGACCGGAGCCGATGCCGCGTCACAAAAATGGCTGTAACTCATAAAATAGTGGAAATTTTGAAAAATCCTTTTAAGGGCATATTTTTAAATGTCTAAACTTTGGAAATATGAAACAAAAAAAATTCGATTTTTTCAAATTTGTAGACTAAGAATACCCCTTAACACTTTCCCGGCCTGTTCTATAATTCACGAAATTCCTGAATGATATTAGGTACCTACTTTTAAAATCATTACTAAATATTAAGTGAATGCAATCTATACATGTTCAACATACAAATAACAAACGGTAGACTAAAAATGCCTTTTGTGCGCCTGCCCTTTTTCTTGCTACAAGGATTAACGTTTTGTGATGGATGTCTGGAGAGTCGGAAAGAGACGCCTCTAATCCAACTTAATCGCTGCAGGTCACTACACCCCATTTCATGTTATTTTTTCATTCCCTTCAAACTTGGAGAATCATGAATCGCTTTTAAAATAGATGCGCCTCTATATGCGTCGTTTACATTACTTGGCAAGGTCATAGTCAGAAGATGAGTTAGGAAATGTGCAGAAAATGAGTTATGAAGTTTTACTCTTCCCAAAAAAATTTTTTTTGATGTTTTTCACTTTTTGTTTATGGATATTTATTGAAATTAAAATTTGTTTTCCGCCAAGTACTTTTGACACATTTTTTATACTTTACATAAACTTTCATTGGATTCTAAGGATTACAGGACAAATCGGCAGCCTAGAACAGAATTCGGAACTGTCTCCCGCTAAAATATCTCATTTATAACTGAAGTTGGCAACTCGTGTAGCTTGTGGGGTCACCATAATTCGTATTTATTTCATTCGTCCCTTAATAGCTGATGCCGTTGTACAACCTCCGCTATTTGTGGAATTTTTAAATAGTGTGATCTTTCACAATAAACTGTTGCAAACATGCGGAAGGCTACTAGTTACTTTCGTGTATTACACTTATGATGTATACTCATACCTAGGATAAGAATTAAAGCCGGCTGTGGATATGTATATTAATAACTAAAGCCGGCAGATCCGAGCGGCGGGCCATCTCAGCAGGCCATATCTCAACTTAAATAACAGGGTAAGTTTCAACACATCTCTTTCTAAATTGCAACAGTTTATTGTTTTCATGAATTTTGTTTTTTGCACATACAAGTAGTAAATAGTATGACGCGTATGGTTATGGCCCGCCGCCCGGATCTGCCGGCTTTATTAATAACACAGCTACACAAAAAAAATCATAATCCTGAATATTGATCTTAGTACCCCTATGTATTTTTCGACGCTGGATTCGAATCCAACCTAAAAAAAGTAAATACACGCTCAAAATTTTGATATAGGGGAATGAAAATTTGACAAAATATGCATTTTGTTCCAAGAATATATTTCTGGGGTTTTCGAGATTGCTGATTTCAAAATACACAGCTAATACACAGCTAAAAAAAACATGATCCTGAATATTGGCCAGACGTATTTTTCGACGCTGCAATTCTAATCCAACCTCAAAAAAGTCAATACACCCTCAAAATTTTTGAGACAAGGGTAAGAAATGAAAATTTGAAAAAATACCCCCTTCAACCCCCTGTGATACTCGATTTTCACCTCTGGGGGTACATTTCCTGCTTTTGACATGTTGAGATTTGAAATCAGCAGCCTCGAAAACCCCAGAAATATACTTGTACTCTTTTCTTACCCCTATCTCAAAATGTTGAGGGTGTATTGACTTTTTTGAGGTTGGATTCGAATTCAGCGTCGAAAAATACATGGAGGTACTAAGGTCAATATATGATCATGATTTTTTTGTAGCTGTGTAATACAATATAATTAGTTGCACAATACACTAAATTCGGGTAGCCGACAAAACAAGAAAAAATTATGTAAGTTTTTTCCAATATGAGCAATGGTAAATAAATGAGGAATACAGATAAAACATATGAATAATGGAGCAGATTATCTTTGGAATGCCACCATAAAGTGTCTTACTTACTGAAGAAAACTTACTTTTTAATGAGGAAACCATGCCAAGGATATACGAGGCGTGTAAATTAAGTATGGGACTGGCAACGTAGCGCTCGATCTAGCAACACTGCGGAAACAGGACTTGGAAGGGCAGTAGGTTAACATGTAATGCATCGTCAGTACAAGTTTGAACTTGTTAGAGTCGTTTGTTTGTTCTTTGTGACTGTTTTCGTAAACTGTTTTTTCTAGTGCATTTTAAAAATGAGTGACATTAATTTTGAGCAACGATTTGCTATCAAGTTTTTGCTTCACGCTTGGACACAGCGCCACAAGACCAGGTTTTGGAAAGAAACTTCAACACGGTTTACGGTTCCACAAGCCTACGGAGATTTTTCGGTGGTTTGAGGCACTCTCAGAAAGAAGAGAGTCGATTGAAGATGAACCACGCAGCGGAAGGCCTTCATCTTCAAGAACCGATGAAAATGTCGATAAGAATACGGGATCTTGTGCGTTCGGTTCGTCTGTTGACGACAAGAATGATCTGGGAAGAGTTTTTAGATCACGCCACTGTTCATCAGATTTTGACTAACGAATTGGGGATGAGAAAAATCTGCGCAAAAATGGCTGCAAAGAACTTTCACAGGGACAAAAAAACATCCGGAGAGAAAGGTGCCTTGACTTTTGGAATTGATTGAAAATGATCCCCATTTTATCGAACGCATGATGAGTTTTGGGTGAGTGAAAATTACTGGAGATGAGACTTGGGTGAGTACGATCCGGAGAGCCAAGCGCCAAAGCGTGGAATGGCACACTTCAAACTCTCCAAGACCCAAAAGCAAGAATGAGCAAGTCGAAGATCAAATGCATGCTGATTTGCTTTTTTGATAGCCAGGTTGTCCACAAAGTACAACTAAACTAAAAAACAATACAAATTTAAACTAAACAGTAAATCACGCTTTTACAAAGGGGTTCTTGAAAAACTTCGAAAAAGGGTCATGCGGGTGAGGCCAGACATCAAGAACAACTGGATGTTGCATCACGGCAATTCGCTTGTCACATAGCCATTTCAGTAAACGAGTTTGTAGCCAGTAAAAACATTCTTGTGGCTCCTCAACCCCCTTGTTTGCCTGACTTGAGCCCTTGTGACTTTTTCTCTTCGAGATTGAAAAATTACCTCAAAGGACGTCATTTTGGGACCATAAAAAACGTTCAACACCTGTAACCGATTAGTTGAAGGCTATTCCAGTATATGAGTTCCAGCACATTGCTATGAGGAATGGAAGAACCGCCTCGGCGCTGCGCTTTTTTAAGTGAAGTGTTCTTTTTATAAAAATTGAGGTAAAATGTAGATATACATAATTTCTTTACATTTGCAATAATATAATGGATTCGTAGAATATAAAATTAAACGTAGACTTTGTAAACAGGATTTATTTAACACACAATAACGAATGAATCTGCTACAAGCGATACAAACAGTTAACTAAATTATTTAAAACAATATTTATGCGCGTTCGATTATAACTGATTTATATAACTGAGTAGGTATTAATAAGATAATAAACTTACGACTGACTGGCACTTAGTAAAAAAAGTACCAGATTGCAAATTTAACTCTTTCCCGATCATTTTGTCGTCAACCGACGATCTGAACGCACAATCCGGTATTCTATCGACATTTTTATCAGTTCTGGTGAATTTAAGGTCTTCCGCTGCGTGATTCATCTTCAGTCGACTCTCCTCCTTCTGAGAATACCTTTAACCACCGAAAAACCTGGGCTCTTGAAAAAACACTGTCTCCGAAGGCGAGGCTTCGTCTTGAGGTTTTGCAAAAAGTATCCGTTGCGTTGTGTCCAAGTCTGAAGCAAAATCTATATAGCACATCATTGCGCCAAAATGTATGTCACTCATTTTAGAAAACGCCTAGAATAAACCGGTTTTCGAAAACACTTAAGAACAAACAAATGACTCTAACAAGTGCAAACTTGTACTAAGATGCTATTGTAACCTACCGTTCTTCAAATTCGATCTCCGCAGTGTTGCTATATCGGGCGCTACATTGCCATTCTCATTTCTTAATTTACACACCTCGTAAATCATTCTGCGACAACTGTATATTTAAGCAATACATTCATACACCATTCTATTGTTCAATTCTATTATTAACGTCCTGTCAATAAAACATTCGGATATATCTAAAATTTTAAGCAATAAATGCGTACGCCATTCCGGTTTAATTCTACGTTTAAATCAATGTTGTGTTGAAATGTCCTGCTAATAAAGTATTCGAATCTATCTAAAATACTATACGGTACAAGTCACTCTAATGCGTAAGCAGCAGAATGAAGGGAATTGATAAGTTAACTTCTTTGTTGAGTAAACCTCCACCGCATAGCATGAGGTGGTAACCAATAGCGATTCGATAGCTAGCGCAGGCGTATGGCCAGCCATCAGGTTTGTCGATGGAGCTGTTTGGATTGAAATTTGAAATAGCATTTTTACCGTAAGAGTCGGAACACCTGCGGTTTTGAGGAAACAGGTCAAGCTTGGAATCGTTTCATACAATCAGAAATACATATCATTTCATAGAACCTCGAAATATACAGAGCACTTTTAAATAGATAAGGCCCCAGCATGTATTTTGTGTCGTGTTGCGCAGTAAATGAATTTTGAGCGAACGAATCCATTATGAGTCAACAGTTGAAATGAACTATTGTATGACGTCATATGTCACACAAGGATACGTCAGACCACTGGGACCTTTTTACTAGTACGTTTATTCTAATATTCACTATTTTATTATGATGCATTTTTCCAGTGGCGGTTGGTGGAATTTGACATGCGCGTATTTTCGTAGAGGCATGGGACCCACACCATAATTTAAGGCATGGTTACTAGACCTAAGTAGAACGCTATAATGACACCAAATCTTCAGGGAAAACTTGCGAAAATTTTTGTCTAAATTGCAATGTATAGTAACCACCCCCTAAATATGGTGTGGGTCCCATGTCTCCTTACAGAAATACGAGCATGTCAAATTCCCACCGACCACGGCCCGTATTTTCTGTGAACTATCGCTTTGCAATAATAGTCCGACTGTCGAGTTGAATAATAGTCCTGAATGCGACTCTGCTTCGACTGGCCGTAAGTTTGAATGTCCGTAGTTTCTGTCTTGTTTCGCTGTTGTCACATCAACATATGTAATATTCCAATTAGACATTTTAAAATTGTTTCACATCTCATATGTTTAAAGTAATATTCGCTGTTTAAAATTGTTTCACAATAATTAAGTTGAAAAAAGAGCAACACGGTCTGAAAATGAAATTGGCTTATATTGATTGATCGTACATCAATGCATTTTTATAAATACAGGGTTTTTATAAAGACCTATTATGCAGAGTTACAGTTAGATCTGGCAACGTCTATATTTCCGCTAAGAAGAGGGCTGGGTTCGTACGTAACTAAATTCGACTAACTTTGACTTAAAAATGTACAATTTAATATACTTGTATATTTAATATCCACCTATGTATGTACGCAGTATGGTAACTCTTACTGTATGTATACGTAATATACAGCCTCGTGTCTTCTTTCCAGCCCCATCAGAATTGTTTTATGCCTATCCGTCTTGAGCGTTGTTGCATCTCTAAATATACACGTTATCTGGCTTGCCTTCAGTCTTTGCCTCGAACCCACAAATGCCCCAAATATCCCGGCAGATGTTATTCTTCTCCACGTGCTGACAAACGTTTACGTTACCTCGTTTCACCGCCGCGGCACCCCGCGGATAATTAATCAGTCCAGATATGGCCGCATTAATTATGCCCCTATCGCCGCCTGAAGTGACAGCTTTATTTTTGTGATAAGGGAGCACCTCGCGCGGTGATTTAATAAACCCTCGCCCTTAAGGATTTCGCCGTTTAATCGTCTTTTAAGTATTCCTGAAATGTTTATTGCGCCCGTGTCGAAAGATATGCGGAGGGGGTCGGCCGGATCCTTTTGACAGATAACGTAATAAACGTACATCGTCTCGGAAGAAGGGAGCCTGATCGGATACGGTTTTTTTTAAAAGGGATGTATTTCCCATGAATCGATTCCTGTGTTGGTCGAAGAACAAAACATACTGAAGAATGGAGAACATGCAACACCCAGTAGAGCTATAGAGGCTTCTATCTGTCAAATACCTGAATTATACAGAGCCCGGCATAAGTCAGTTAACGCTGTCCTGCGCTGTCCGAAAACAGTGCCCACCCGAATTGGTACGATGAGAGGTGGGAGATGGCGGCACATGTTAGTTTACGATTGTCAGTCACTGTGTTTATGTCACAATGGCAGCCCAGCTTCGTGTAAAGTCCACTAAAGAAAGGATCTGTCTGTTGACTTTATACCTGCGTTATCAGGCTGATTACGAGACGATCTTCGATGAATTCACTGCTTATGGATTGTAAGGGTACACTTGACAATAACCCGAGGAGTTAGCGGGTATTCGATATTTCCAATAAGACGGCGCCCCGCCCCACTTCGGCCTTAGCCGTTCGTGAATATCTGAATGCAGAGTTTGACATGTGGATATGAGAAGAAGAAGAATCGAGGTGTAGCACGGTCACCAGATTTACGCCGTGCGATTTTTCCCTGTGGTGCTTTCTCCAAAAATAAAGTGTTTGCCACCCCATTACGTGATATTGAACATTTGAAAACAAGAATTCAAGAGGAATATGACGCTCTCCGTGCGCTCCCAGAATACTTTGAGAAAACTTGCGCTACCGTAAATAAACGGTGTCATATCATTGAGGAGGATGGTCGGCAGTTTAAACACAAAAATGTAATATTTAAACCGTCATTACTTTTTATACCTATGAAAACAATACAATAAAATATGTTTCTGTATACCTGGGCCAGTCAATAGAGCTTTTTGACATGACACGATTGATATCTGAAATCTGGCGACGCGCTGACAGACGAGCGAGGGTATTGGTGGCGGGGAGCGAGGGGGCGGCGGCAGCGACCAGCAAATTTCGCGCGGTGTTTTACACCAATTTAATGGCATTTAAATGAAACAAAGTAAAATGGATGAATTGTAGTTTACACTCTGTATTTTCCGAATCCGTCGAGAAAATGTTATTTAATGTATCACTCGACGTGTTATGGAATATTCAAAATACGATGTAAAAAACTTTGATTCGACTATTGCAAAAAACTATTCATCGGACATAATCCAGTTTCTACACACTCATTCTTCGTGATATTACCTACATTTTCCCACAAGATTGACTCTTCTAATGCAAAACTTCTCGAATTACGAATTCTATTAAGAAAAGGTAATTTTTGCGTTTTTTTCCGAGTTTTCTCAGCGAAAAATGTACCGATTGACTTGATTTTTTTTCATTCTAAAGTTTTTTGAATTCTCTACAACTTTCCTGTTGGATGCGATGTAATTGCTTCAATAGCTTTTCTTCTATAAGCAAAAATTGGAAAGAACTCTTTTTTTTTTCACTAATTTATTAAAAAAAAAAGTGCAACCATTTTCTAGTCCAAATCATATACGTTTTCATCTAAGGACTGAACTTAAAAGTATTCCGTAGTCGGATTTCAGGTATCAATCGTGTCATAAACTCACCCCTTTTCGAGCTCTATTGACTGGCGTAACTGTTCTTTTCTTTTTTGTTCAGAATGCAAATCGGTTAACTGACTTATGCCGGGCCCTGTATATTTTCTATTTTATATATACGAGGTGTGTAAATTAAGTAATGAGGCTGTTTTTTTATTCTCTTTATTCAAATAGAATTACAATTCAGTAAAAGGTCTCTTTCAAAATAACTTCCTTGGGAAGCCACACAGCGCAGGAGACGGTTCTTCCATTCCTCATAGTAGTGCTGAAACTGGAACAGGAACAGCCTTCAGGTGATTTTTCAATCTCGAGAAGAAAAAAGTCCCAAGGACTTACGTCAGGCGAATAAGAAGGCTGAGGAGCTCACACGCATAGCCCTTTTTCGAAGTTTTAAAGAACCTCTCTGTAAACGTATTGATTTACTGTTTGGCCTGGAGGCACAAACTCAAACGTGAGCAATTCCTGGCTATCAAAAAGAAAATCAGCATGCATTTAATCTTCGCCTTGCTCATTCTTGCTTTTTTGGTTCTTGGAGAGCTTGAAGTGGGCCATTCCATGCTTTGGCGCTTGGTTTCCGGGTCGTACTCAAACACCCAAGTCTCATCACAGGTAATGACGCGTTCCATAAAATGGGGATCATTTTCAATGGATTCCAAAAAGTCAAGTCCTTTTGTTCCTGCGAAAGGTTTTTTGGAACCATTTTTATGGAGATTTAATTAGTCAAAATCTGATAAACAATAGTGTGATTCAAATTTCTTACCCGATCAGTGAAGTTCTTCCGCTACGTGGTTTAATCTTCAGTCGACTCTCTTCCTTCTGAGAACGCCTTAAATCATCGAAAAACCTGTGCTCTTGAAAAGGCTGTGTCCGTAGGCGTGTTAATTTCATGCAGATTTTTAAAAACGTATATTAAGGATGGGTTAGAGTTTTGAATTTTTATGCTGTCGGTTCATCTTTAGATATTTTTCGTTTCTAGGAAAACATTTTTTGTCAGATATATATTCTGAATATTTCGCTTTAATATCAGTCCAAAATCTTTAATAAAAGAATTTAATATTTTCTGAGTTATTCACGGTTTTGGAAACATCGCAATTTTACGGTTTTTTCGATACTGACACAATTGGCATATCACTTAACTGGACTTATTAGACACAAAATTTCAAAGCTGTATTCATATCAAAAGTAAAAAAAATTCAATACTCAACCACGCCGTCATTGTATATTTTTCTATAACGGTCCAGCCTTAAGACGTTCAAAGGCATTTAATTTGTCTTCCTTAGTTACGACTTTTCTTTTTCAGTTTCGTATCATATTTTCTTAATATGTAAGTAGCTATCGAATGTTTTTGCACGCAATATTAATAACAACATAATCGCTAAATAATCTAACAGTGCACGTTCCGTTACATATATAAAATATGTATGTATACAAGTGTGGAGACTTTAACTGGAATATATTCGCTAACGGGGTGGAATGATTTTTCAAAAATTCCCGAGACACGTCAACTTTTAAATGTATTTACCTACATTTTGCAAGTAATGTGAAAAATATAGCCCTTCAAGGGTGGCTGAAACCACCGTCGACATGATTTTTTCAAATGCAACCCTATGGCTTGTGACCCCTCATTGTAAAGCTGGTGGAAAGAGGAATCCACCACTGATCAAATTTTAATTTTTAGTATGTTTGTAGGGTTGCATACAATTAAAACAATTTAAAAATTAAATTTATTTTCAACGTAACAATTGTTCAAAATGTGCACCATTCACTTGTTGGCAGCATCCCAGTCTGTAGTAGGTTTCGTCCCTTACATTATGCAACATTTTCGGTGTTATTTTCTGATTTCCTCTTTTATCCTTTCCTGCAGATCTGCTAGTGTTATTGGGTTTCTGAATGTAAACCCTACTTCCAAGATGTCCCCACAAAAAGAAATCCAGTGGTGTAAGATCTGAAGATCTTGCTGGCCATTCAATATTCCCCTCGCCTCCCCAATCCACCTACCGGGAAAAATTCTGTCCAGATACTGACGAACAATGGCAGCATAGTGTGGTGGGGCCCCATCTTGCTGAAACCATACCTCTCGTCGGTCGGGTTAAGGTTTAAGGGTTTGGAAATGAATGATATAGCACTGGCATTAGTTCGTGCTGGAGTAAATGCAAGTATCTTGCTCCATTAAGAGTATCATCAAAGAAAACCGGTCCTACATATATCTTAGTATTATTCCGGCCCACACATTAGGTTTCTGTGGGCGCTGAGGACGAAGTTTCCTCATCCAATGGGGGTTCTCTTCAGCCACATTAACGAAAATTTTGGCGATTTAGGTGCCCGTTTAATGTAAAAGTAGCTCGTCAGAGAAAACTATCCACTCTAAAGATAACTGGTTTTGATCAATACAAGTCATCAATAAATCGCAAAATTTCAACCGTCGATCTCGATCATCTTCAAGTAGCTCTCGAACAGCTTGCATTTTATATGGGCGTTTTTTCTCATATTTAAGTATTTTTAAAACTGTTTTGTGATTAAGATTACTATCACGGGCCAGTTCTACGGGGCTGGTGCCATTGGATTTTCTTCTAGAGCAAGCAACAAATTCAACTTCGTGTCGTCATCAACAACAGCCTGCCTCTTACTCGAGTACTTTCCTGACATGACCCATCTCTCGATATTGTACATCAAAATTTAGATTTTTAGTAATTCAGTTAAATAAGACATTTTCACCAATTTGAAATAACACTTCGTTTCAAACTCTGAATACAGCATACAAACTAAATTACTCTTTGCGGCCGTGTAAAAACACTAGCAAAAAATACAAATATCGTTGTAGCAAAAAACTGCTTGGAATTTTTGTGGGGACACATGAAAAGTAAGGTTTACATTCCAACACTAAACAACGCACATTTTGAGTACGAAATTGTTGCGTAAAAAATAAATTAAACTATAAAATTACGTTTTAATTGTATGCAACCATACAAACATACTAAAAATTAAATTTGATCAGTGCGTTGGATTCCTCTTTCCACCAGCTTTACAATGAGGGGTCAGAAGCCATAGGGTTGCATTTGAAAAAATCATCTCGAGGTGGTTTCAACACCCCTGAAGGCTATATTTTTGCTATTACTTATTATTATTGACGTGTCTCGAGAATTTTTTGAAAAATCACTCACCACCCCGCTAGCGAATATGTTCAGTTAAAGTCTCCACCGTGTATACCTGTACACATATGTTTGCTTCCTTTCGTGTTAACACATTGTAAAAGTGAGCGAACCTGTTGTCATAGGAAATCTTGAAAATGGGCGTGGCCTACATTACGTAACATTATGTCACGGAAGCCACTATCAATTAAGATTATTGCTAACCAGAATAACACATATTCACTATTTTACTATCAGTTAACATTTATATATTCCTTACATTCTTTGGAATACTACAGGGAACCCTATTAAAGTATCCACTTATTTACATACCGATAGATTTACATACCGATACTTGCCTGCATCTTAGCAATGTAAAATTGGAGTTAATCAATTGTCGTGGAATGTGGGCGTGCCGAACGTATGCATCACCAATAGCAGGTGTCGAACAGTACGTCACAGCAGTCGCTATCCAATAAGATTATCGTTATCCATATTCACTCCTACTAGTCTACTTGCTATCTGCTAGGATTAAGACACTCATATGGTATAGTAATAGCTAATGAAAGATAAATAATAATCTTGATAATACCCTACATTCTTAAGAGTATTAGAAATGAAGAATAAATAAAACTACAATGTGCACAATATAATAAAAGGACATTTCGTACAAAAAAAAAAACGAGATGTTGAAATTGAAAAAAAAAAAGGATATAAAAAGTGCAAAATACATACAACCAGAAATTGTACGAGTATAAATGAGTGAAACATTACATTCAAATTATTATTAGGAAGCATCAGTAAATTTGTAAAAAAAAAATTAAATGTTTTTTGAAGTTATCATCGTCTTCTTGTTTTGACTCCCGCCAAAAAAATTTTGAGTAGGTGAAAATTCTTGAAAGAAAGTTCGTTGGGTAGGCGGGACCTTCCTTTGCACTTGTGGAAAAGGTGCGCCTACGACGCAGCACCTAAGATTAGGTGCTGTGTCGTAGGTGTGCTAGCCCAAGGGTTTATGAGCCCAAGTCACAGTGAATACTTGTCGAACGTAAGAAGCATTTTTTGGAGTGTGAACGGCGAACCGTTTAAGCCACAGCGTAGCAACTAAAGGGCACTAAAAGCAACCCTATAGCCTACTAAATTAAATCCCGCAAGTCTCTAACTCGAATAGAACGTAATTGGCGCTAATCTAAAAGTGTTATGACTGTTTTACATACACCAATTTTTCTCACAATAATTGTAGAATTTATAACTTGCTCTAATTTCTTAGCCAATTTTAGGACATATTTAGTAACTTTTTACATTTACTTCATCGTACCAATAGAGGTAAGCGGTTTCTCTTAGGGACAAACCTATGATAACTCTTATGTTTTAGTTATTGAGAGTTGGCGGTGTTGAAATCGGCCAATAAATTGTTACAAATATTGCAAAGTGTAAACAGTTACGAAAAATTGGACAATTTATTGAAAAAATAAATTCTACAATTTATTGTGCAATAAAATGGTATGTATAAAACAGTCTTTTACACTAATTTTGACGAGCAGTTTACATTGCTCATGTTATCTGATTACAAGGTTAGGGAAGAGACCGAACGAATCTGTTGAATTCTTCCATAGAATAAAAACCACATTGAGGGAGAAAATTGTTTTCTTATTAAAAACCATAGTCGGATTTTAATCAAAATACCAACAATGGAGGCAAATTTCTTATTATTATAGTGCTCCTGTTCAACCGCGCAATAAACTAGACTCACAAATAAAGTTATTTCGAGCTACGACAAGATACGTGAACTAGAATATTAATTAAAGATAATTTTTATTTTGAACCCCACAAACACTGTCACATACTTATGTATACAAGTAGCCATCCTGCATGTACATGACGTTTATATACACGGTGGTGACTTTAACTGGAATATATTCGCTAGCGGGGTGGTGAATGATTTTTCAAAAAATTCGAGACACGTCAACTTTTAAATGTATTTACCTACATTTTGCAAGCAATGTGAAAAATATAGCCCTTCAGGAGCGGCTGGCTCCACCCTCGACAACAGTTTTTCAAATGAATGAGTGAGTTTGAAACGATTTACGTGTTATTTAAATTTTGAAAATGTCTTATTTAACTGAATCACTAAAAATCCGAAATTTTTTTGATGATGATTGGATATAGTGATAGGGCGCGAACTCAATGCAGAAGTTGCTCGCTTGTTTCGAGAAACGCATCCTGACTTGCCACCACTAAATCAAGGTACCATGGTAAATTGAGGGCACAATATCGAGAGATGGGTCATGTCAGGAAAGTACCGAGAGTAAGAGGCAGACTGTTGTTGATGACGACACGAAGTTGAATTTGTTGCTTGCTCTAGAAGAAAATCCAATCACTCCAGCCCCGTCAACTGGCCCGTGATAGTAATCTTAATCACAAAACAGTTTTAAAAATACCTAAATATGAGAAAAAACGCCCATATAAAATGCAAGCTGTTCAAGAGCTACTTGAAGATGATCAGATCGACGAGTGGAATTTTTGCGATTTATTGATGACTTGTATTGATCGAAACCAGTTATCTTTAGAGTGGATAGTTTTCTCTGGCGAGGCTACTTTTACATTAAATGGGCACGTAAATCGCCAAAATTGTCGTTACTGGGCTGAAGAGAACCCCCATTGGATGAAGGAACTTGATACTCAGCGCCCACAGAAAACTAATGTGTGGGCCGGAATAATACAAGATAGAATTGTAGGACCATTTTTCTTTGATGACACTCTTAATGGAGCAAGATACTTGCGTTTACTCCAACACGAACTAATGCCAGTGCTATGTCATTTATTTCCAAATCCCCTTAAACCCTAACTTGACCGACGAGAGGTTATGGTTTCAGCAAGATGGGGCCCCACCACTATGCTGCCATTGTTCGTCAGTATCTGGACAAATTTTTCCCGGTAGGTGGATTGGGAGGCGAGGTAATATTGAGTTGCCAGCAAGATCTCCAGATCTTACACCACTGTATTTCTTTTAGTGAGGACATCTTAAAAGTAGGGTTTACATTCAGAAACCCAACAACATAGCAGATCTGCAGGAAAGGATAAGAGAGGAAATCGGAAAAATAACACCGCAAATGTTGCATAATGTAAGGGACAGAAACCTACCACAGACTCGGATACTTCCAACAAGTGAATGGTGCACATTTTGAACAATTGTTACGAAAATAAATTTAATTTTTACATTGTTTTATTTGTATGCAACCCTACAAACATACTAAAAATTAAAATTTGATCGGTGCGTTGGATTCCTCTTTCCACCAGCTTTACAATGAGGGCTCACAAGCCATGGTGTTGCATTTGAAAAAATCATGTGAGGGTGGTTTCAGCCACCCCTAAAAGGACTATATTTTTCATATTACTTGCAAAATGTAGGTAAATACATTTAAAAGTTGACGTGTCTCAGGAATTTTTGAAAAATCATTCACCACCCCGCTAGCGAATATATTCCAGTTAAAGACTCCACCGTGTATAAAAGGATCTGTAAATTTTTATCAATTTCTGTTACATACACATACGTTCTGGAGTATTTTACTAAAACAGTGATACCAGGGAGTAGTAACTTGGGCTAGTAAGGATTTTAATATTTAAATAAAATTACTACTGTCCTCTTGTCAGCATGCCGACTTTTAAATATTCCCTTTCTCTTCAACGCAGTATGATTTAACTTCTAATTTTAAATTCCCTTTTTGATGTCGCACTTTATTAAAAAAGGAGAATGTGGGCTGCAGTTTTGTAATTTGACGGGAAAGCGCAAGTATTGTACTTCCTAGGAGGTGTAGACAATTCTGTAGAGCATTTAGATTAGCTATAATCTTATTGACTAGTTGATTCCTACGACGTAATGTGACGTAAAATTTCTAAAACTACATCATTACTTTGTATTTTTTCCTTTTTACTAAAACTTTCAATCTTCGGCTATCATGGGATAGCCGGACAAGTGATTAATTCACATTTTTGCATTCTGTTAAGATAAAGAAAAGATATCGGTATATTCTTCCTTAGTTACAGATAAATTTAACTTCCATTTGAATACTTTCAGAGAAAATCTTGTTTTTTACCGTTAACGGGTTATTTGTAAAATTTAAACTACAGCTTGTTTAGATTTTCTGAACCTTTTGGAAATCTCAACACATCAGCTTCGTGATCTATAAAAACGCAACTTCTCCCATATTTAACCGACCTGGTTTCTCTTACGATTTAAAAGTTTCCAATACAACCCCAAGGAAATAGCGGACACCCTGTATACTCCAGTAATAGTTCGCCTACTAATTTTGTTATGATGTAAAGTATAGGCCAAATAAATTTCTGAAAATGGTATATTTAATTCCATTGTTCTGCTTCTCGGACCAACAGGGGGTTGTCCTATGACGTACCTACTTATGTTTGTCTAACCCGGCACTGTTAAAATCTAAATATTTACTGTACCGGAATATTATTCTTTTAGTTGGGGGATGTATCGGTATATGAATTTTGAACGTAACAATGGTTTCCATCCTAAGTTTTATTTTAAATGAACAAACTCAAATGGATAATATAAATTTGCTAGCACGAGTACATAAATAAAGCAAAGTTAGTTTAACGAGTTAGTAAATATATTTTGGGAATATTTTAAAAATTCTCGCTTAAAGGTACCCCGTAAAGCGCGAATTTCTATTTCATTTGACAATTTTTAAGTATGTAAGTAAACATATTTACATATATATTAATTCATATAATTAGAATTAAGGACGAAATATATAAATATAGAGAAATCTACTAATAATAACGATTTGTTATATGAACTTCATGCAAACTTATTGGAATTTATTAGACTTTTACGTAGGCAGTAGAAGTAACATAAAAACTGCTGGCTTTCAGATTTTAAACAATTTATTCTTTCTAAGAGTATCAAATATCAGGTATCAAGTTCTCTCCTATCGCTCAATGTCAATATAGACATACACTTACTTGTGTTTCACTTTTGTTCAAGATTTTATTGCTGAGGGAAACTCACCCTCTAAAACACCCTTATTTTTGACTTCAACAGATCAGTAGAACATTTAATTGCATCTAGTTTTCCATCATTAACTTGACCAAACTACCTAAATCCTAAGCAATCTTATACTTTGTGCCTAATTTAGTCTTCTAAAATACATGTTACTTACAGAATTTGTGTTTTTGTTTTTATTTTTAAATGTTCCACGATTATTTGTAAATTATTAACATTGTAAACAATGCAGGTATTTTAACCTCCATAGTTTTTACCAAAATTCTACTGACTTTGTAGTTAACAGTACGAATTCATGAATTACATTGGTAAAATATAGAATGATTTCAGGTGAAACAATACCTTTCTTTAAATTCATAAATACGTTATTTAATAACCTAAATACGTTTCATACAGCCCATGTGTGGTTAGGCACTGTACTATTAAAATACCTGTAAGTATAGGTGTGTGTTGTGAAAGATACTTCCGATTTTTAAATTAATTTTAGCAAAAGAGTATTTCGTTTCTATGTGTAACGGAAGCGATATTCTGAAATATTTTTATTGATACTTCAACTACAATAAAGTATTATTCCTCAACCCATATTAGGACGATAAACGTTTTTAAATAGGTTTGGATTTGCTTGCTGTCGATTTCACTTTTTATTGATTTTATATAACGGTTGAGTTTTACCAAAATTTTTTTTCTCTATGACCCTAAGGATTTTTTCTCAATAGAAATATGACAGAAAGATTCCTTGTTAATCGTAGAGTAAACAGTCTATTTGTATCATCTCCCAGCGTCAACATAGTAGTAGATCTTATGAAAGGTGATAGATTCAGACCTTGATATAATGCATATCAAGGTGTGTATGTATATGTACGTGCTTCCCCACGTATTTAATAGTTAGTACCTACCTACACTGATAAAAATAACTCTCCTTCCGATAAGTAACTTTTGATTGCAGTTATGACAACTCTATATTTACTTAGATTATAAAGTATACAATTTATTATTTTTTATTAGTATTTAGTATCCTCATTAGTATTTAGTATCTTCTTGACTCCAATTTATATAGGGTAAAGGTCGTAGAGATTATGTTTATAGTAATTAGATTGTTCGATCGATGAAGTGTGGTTAACACCGTTTTTAAGTGGAAAATTTATATAAAAAAAAAAATTTGGTTTTTGGTCTAGTGAATAAGAGGAGGTGTTATAACACTCATTCGTTTGTTTGTGTTGAGGCGTGTTTGGTTGGGTGTGGTGGTTTTTGCACACTCTGCCACTAGTTAGAGTGACATAATTGTCTTGGTAGTTTGTAACTAATTACACAGCCACACAAAACAAAATGGCCTGGGGGTCCGACTGTGTCTACTACTTGTTTTTGGGGTAGCTGAATCCGAATCCGTGGTTAATTTAACGCCATCACGTCAAAGTTTTACCATAACCTAAAAAAAAAACTATAATTCAGACATACGCAATACTAAATGCCTATAACCACGTGACTGAAGCTGGAGACCCAAAACCTAAACTGGTAAACCCCAATACCCCGTTAACCCATACGTAACCCAATAACTCCAAAACTCCAATACCACGTAAGTTGAAGTCATTACACTCATTTGAAATATGAAGACTGAAATTATTTTTATGTTATTTATTTATTTATTTATTAGTTTATTCATTTACCCTCGATTCCCTCTTAAGTCACCTTCGCTTAATTCGCATTCCCTCTCGTAATTACGCGAAACTGTCCCTCTTAAGTCGCCGCCTGTAAAAGTTTTAGAACTACGTTTGGAAATTAGTTTCTCGCATGAATATGTACAATTTTTATTGAAAAAAATGATTGTGTAATACTTTAAATATAGACACCTAACCTTTAAAACTAGGTTAGGTGTGTTTTTAAAATATTTAACCTTTAAAATATTCATTCAAGGAGGAGAATTGAACTTTGGGTCACGCCTACGACTGGGTATACTTGCATTAATTTTTCGTTCGGCTGACTCATTTTTCATTATAACAAGTGCTGTGGTATATCTCTAAAGTAGTTCTTTTTGTAACTAAAAACACGAAAAACGTTGAGGTTATGATTACGATTTGCAGAGAGAATAAATTTCGCGACTTAAGCGAGAGAAGATGATGCACGGATTTGGTGACTTAGAGGGGAATCGAGTGTGTTTATTTATTGGATCAACTTCAAAATAGCCCTTATAATTGCTCATACCTGTATGATGTAAAAACTCCGTTCACGCAACTTGCTTGCTGTGTACATTAGGTAAGGTAATGCTGAGGGTTCCACATTTTTTTTAACCGTTGTGTATGACTGTGATGATTTCAATTACGTGGTTATGGAGTTTTAGGGTTATGTGTTTATGGAGTTATGGGTTATGGAGTTTAACAGCTTTGGTTTTGGTGCGGAATCGGAGGCTACAAGTTGCGTTATGAGAAATTAAGTGTCATAATTTCAATTTCATGAATTTATGGGGTTTTGTGGTTTTGGGGTTATCGGGTTTTATTATTATTTTTTTTTTTTTGAGGTTATGGCAAAACTTGATATATGGTTAAACGGACTACGGATTCGGATTCAGCCACTGTTTCCTCAAAAATGTAGTGGGCATAGTCACACCAACGGCCAAAAATGTTTTTTGATTTGTGTCTTTTATTTTTGTTTTATCCCTTTTTTCTATCCAGTAATATTGAAATTGACAAGAAAATCACTTACCCTTTTTGGTAAGGGAAAAGACGTTGTGCCAATAAGCTCCAACAGTTCTGTGTTCCATATCTTGGGGATCCACTGTGACATCAAGATTGTCACCCACGCAAACATCATTTACATCGTCCTGTATATCATACAAATTTTAATATTCTCTAAATTATTTTCCAGTAGTACAAGTTGGAAGCCAATGAACTTTCCAAATAGATCCTTGAGATCAATAACACCTCAACACACAAAAACAGTTATTTGCAAATGTACATGCGATATATGTACATATGGTTTAAGTATTTTCCCGCCGAATCCGGTGTCATATGAGTATCATGGGTATTCACATGATCCATGACGTGCTCCATCACCCTTCCAGTCTTCACAGAAAATGCAAGTTCTTCAGCACTTTATGACTACTGAGAGATAGATGAATGCAATTCTGATACCTGCAGTCCGTGTTTAGTTAGCAAAAATGGCTTCGGAAACCGATATATCACACCAGAAAGAACAGCTCATTGGGAAAATTCTTCATTTTTCTGAAGATTCTTCAACATTTTCCTGAAGTTTGAAGGCGTAATGGAGCAATTCTTGACATTCGGATTCGTGTTCGGCGGGAAAAAATACTTCGGAAACCATCGCATTGTACATTTCTAGACAACATTTTTTTTTTTGTATGTGGCGATGTTCCTTCAACGCTTTGCTTAAGACTGAAGATAGATGGTCCCAAATTCTGATACCGGATCTATGTTCAGCGGGCAAAAATACTTCCGGGAAACCATGTACCGAAAGCACGGGTCGTAAGCAAAAAGTCTTCATATTTCGGAAGATTCTTCAGCAGTTTGCTGAAAATTGAAGGGTGATGGAGCAATTCGGTGACAATTTCCAGACAACTTTTTTTGTGTGTGGCGGTGTAATTATTCTTTGCGCATTGTCTTAGCTTAACCTCAGTCAGTAGATACGAATGACGTGGAAGAAAAGCCGCCATATTTCTCTTATAAATTTCTGAAACCCTACGTAGACGTGATCACAGCGGAAAAAGACGTATTTGCCTCAAATTGTAATCCCTTCTTTGGGATTCTACTGTATGAACAGTGGCTCAACAAAAAGGAGTTGAGTATGGATTATTTATAAAGTAAACAGAAGTAACTAGAGAGGATATTGAAATATTATTTTAATACATATATATATA
>JAPWTK010000500.1:90000-319468 GCA_029963805.1 Aromia moschata | reverse complement strand
ATTCCTTTCAATGGTCAGTATATATTTCATAATCCCCGAGAGTGTAGAAGACATTTATAGTGGAATATCCATCAAAAAAATATACCTGTCACTTACAACCACATGTACAGGCCAAATCGCTCACGTTTAACAGAGAATAAATGCAGAAAGACTACTGGTCGTGGCAACGTACACTCAATGGGTTTCTGAATGACACAAGCAATAGGCATGTACATTGTATATACATTTTATTAACATATTTTTACTCCTGTCTTTTTGATCTTTCATATGTCATCTTCCGTCAATGATATAACGGATCACGAGTCCGTCTCTGCGTTATAGCACACTTTCCGAACCCTGCTGATAACACAATAACATAGTAACAGATCATTATTTGTTCGCATGTCGTCAAGGGAAAGATACTTTTCGTTAGCTCGAAAATATACTTTCATATACGTACATAATTAAACTAATGTCGACACAAAAAAGGAACATTTTGTTATTAAGTAATAAAGTTCCTTAGGTATCTAAATTCGTAAAAATCAAAGTTGGTTCGTTTTAAAATAAAATTTTGAATAAAGGGAAATTTCGCTCGTTACCAAAAGTATAACCATCTCCAGTGATATATTTTTTTTGAACTAACTGAAGTAACATTTTTCTTGGGAGATAAAACAAGGGACATTGCAGTACTTATAAAAAATTGCTGCTGTATTTATGTACTAATTCATTTGTGTTCATAAAACTATTCAAGTATCTCCAAGAGGCTGTCTTGGAGAAATTTCAAAAACGTTTTGTGTAGTACAAACCACTATAAATATATTTTTTGAAACCTCAACCCTTTTGATTTTTCCGGTATACAAGTGACTAAGAGATAATTAATGTAATAATCGGTTTCTCCGTTATCCAACAGGCAAGGGCAATGCCATAAATAAATATTTTATGATATACCTACTAGTTACAAAAATGTTCCCCACATCATGCACTTAACTTTTTGTCAGTATTGCATTTTGTTTGTCCATAGCATATAAGTTACAAGCTAAAATTAGGAACAGGCGTCAAGCTGATATCATTTTCTTGAAGGATGACCCATCAGGAAACCAAATATAAGCGTAAACACAAATTTCACTCAGATTGCAAACGATAACTAAAAGATTCGCGGAGATAAGGTCGATATTAAAGTTTTCCATTCGTCCGGAATATCCCATCGAGGATCTCCTGCGCCGATAAAAAAGTCCTAAGAGGAAGCTGCTTGATATTAAACTGACCGTATTATAGTCGCAATTCGGGCGACAAGGACGTCCGATCCGGTGGCGCGCTGAGGGGGGAGAGAGACGCCGCCTGAAGAGGGGCTCGAAGGCCGAAACTGACCGTGCGATATAATCGTAAAACTTATTGATGGCGATGGAGATTATCAGCAGTTATGGGTTTGTTTCTTGGTCGTTCTTGTGTTTCAGGAAGATTGCTATTGTTATCTCTGACTCGCGCCAATTTATGGCGTCTGGTCGTTTATTTATTCGGAGAATTTGTCTTTGCAAAATTGATTTGTTTTTTAGCGCGTTTTTCTCGCCGTATTATGACGCATGGACCAGCTAACAGTCTCGAAATTAGCCACAATATTTCAGTAGTTACTTTAAAAAATTACACAGGCACACAAAATAAAAAAAAAACAAACCTTGGGTCCAAACCACTTATTCTATATGTATTTTGCTGAATCCGAATCCGGGGTTAGTTTTGGTGGGTTGCCTCGCTATCTCTGTCAAAATGTAAAAAAATTGACAAAATTGCACCATCACGAAGGCAAACAGAATTATCGCATCATTCAAAATTCATTTCACATGCCTTTTTGGTCGTCGAATCTGAACCAAGAGGTATCTTGAATCACAGAAAGCATATTTTTTTTCATAGAAGTGTGAAAAAAATGCAAAAAGTGGCCAAAATCGCAAAAGTGTCACTTTTTGTGAGAAAACCTGGGAGTCGGATTTTTTTTACTTGAATAGCTCATGCCTTATGTTTTTTGGGTTTTGGCATGAAATGAGCTATTTCAGTAAAAAAATTGTATTCTCAGGCTACTCTTACAAAAAGACACGTATTTGGATTCGTATTTGGATACGAATTCAGTATCGTTTCCAGCCATGGTACGCACGTTGTTTTATAAAAATGCGAAAAAAATGCAAAAGGAGATACAAAACAGTGAAGAAAAAAGCTAAAATGTGTCTTTTTTGTAAGAGTAGCCTGAGAATACGATTTTTTTACTGAAATAGCTCATTTCATGTATTTCTTGGATTGATCGATCTAAATCTGTGTTTTTTTTGAACCCTCAAAACAATATAACTTTGCAAAAAAAAAAAACAATGCAAAATAGTGATCATAGCCACCAAATACATCATTATACAGAAAAAATCTTGCAGTCAGAACCAGATTACCAGGCTATTCTTACAAAAAGCCACATTTTAGCATTTTTCTTCAATGTTCCATGTTTTTGCACTTTTTTTTCGTACTTCTATAAAATAATGTGCATGTTCGATGGTGAATTCGAATTTGACAACCCAAATGACAATGGTTCAAAATAACTCTTAATTCGAATTCGATGACCAAAAAGGCATGTGAAATGAATTTTGAATGATGCGATAATAAATTGTGTTTGCCTTCATGATGGTGCAATTATGATGTTTTTTTATTTGCATTTTGACAGAGATAATGAGCCAACCCAAAAACTAACCCCGGCCTTGGATTCAGCAAAATACATATAGAAGTGGTTTGGACCCGGGATTTGATTTTTTTTTATATGTCGTGTGCCCGTGTTATTATTAAGATACTTTTTTTCTGTAATGGGTCTCAAAATTGTTCCTAAATGAGAGCTACAGCCCTAAGGTGGCGTAAAAGGTGGCGTTTTCAGAAACGACATCTCCAATACCCGTAATTCAACTAATAGGCGAACAAATCAAATAAGTGATATAAATTGAAGTGTGGACTCAAATAAAGAGAAGTGCCAAATAAAACTTTGTTGAGTACAAATAAAAACTTTGTTATTTAAAATTATTGTATTACAAAATCTTGTTACTTTAGAATTGTATTTATTTATAAGCTTAAAACATAAACAATATTGCCAGAAAATATATAAATAAACAGTTTCATTATTTTAGGCAAAAATAAGCATCCCATAGAAACTCATAGAAAGGGAGCATCTCAATTGCATTGCCTTCGAAATTAACTACGAGGTTGTAATTTCTTTATAAATTTTTCTGTCGTGGCAAAGGTAAATAAGGAGTCGTCATGTAAATGAATTTGAATTTGAATTTGCGCCGTGCAACGCCCAGGTCCTTCTCAGGTAATCGACTAAAATAAAAAAGTGAAATTTATTTCGTTAAAATAGGTCCTTCCGCATCGAATGAACCTATTTTTTTTAAAATATATTAAAAACTAGAAGTGTAGGACCATTTTGAAAAAACGAAGTATTTTCTTATATTCAAATAGCAAAAAACAATATTTATCAGCACATAATTTTAATATAATTTTAGGTATATTCGATGGCCAATAGGTTGACGAATATCAAATACAATATCATAAGTCAATCGTCTCACAACTTTTTGAGCTAATTGCACGGCTCGCAAAAATATGCGTTTTAAGATATACGCATTTGAAGTTTTCGATTTATTATTTGTTTATTATTTATTTCGGTTTATTTTTTGACAACTATCGTTACATAAGCCGAATTTATTCCTTTCTACCGACAGAAGCGCTATATATTATTGAAAAAGTAAACCAGCAAACTTGTTTGGCCCAAAAATCAACTCGTTTCGTCTCGTTTACTTGCTTTCGGTACCTTTGGCGCGTATCACTTTGATGACCTCGTAGGAACATTTAGGGTTTTGTTTTGGGTATAAAACTTCGGGAACACATTATTCAGATAATACATAAATTTTTTTAAGCAATAAAAAATTTCATTTCACACGATTCTCTCCCCTTAAGGGGTAACACCACTCTAGCGGTCGAAAAAAATTTCAATTTTGATTATTTATTGTGGGAGAATGAGAAGAGGAATATGATTTCTTTTTGAAGGGTTAATTAAACATGTATTGAACTATAAAAAAATGTTCTAATTGCTATTTGCATACAAAATGGCGGCGATACAGCGTATCTTTAAAAACACCTTTTATCAAAGAGCCCTCCACGGACGGACAAATTTCTAGAAAAGTTTTAGACCTGGAACAAAAAACCATAAAGTCTCTTAATTTACATATTATTGGCTGGAAAAGTACGTAGGGATTTTTTTTTTAAATTGATTTTTTGTAGAAAGTGTGCACTAACGAAAATAAATCGATTTTCGCCATAAAAATTCAGCAGAAAAAATTGTTTATATAAAAAAAATTACATTCTATCAAAAAATGGCTACGTACTTTTATGGAGAATATAATTGATAAGCTACTGTTAAAATTTCAAATCCATCGAAGGAATGGTCTTTGAGCAATGTGTCCGCCCAATTCTAAAAAAGTCATTTTGAGATAATGATGTTTAAAGTTTTGCAAGCACTTATATTCTTGAAAATTGTATTTTTTATCCATCATTACTGTATTTGCTACCAACACTTTTATAAAAGGTTTGCCCCCCCCGGGGGGACTTTGAGGAAACCGAAAAAACTTTTTACACTGTTGGTAATAGGGCCACTTATTATTTTGAAATTTTAAAACAGTAAAAAGCAACAATCCGAACATGTCGCGCCGCGCGCGCTAGAGGTGCTGCGGCAAAATCGAGAATCACCTTCCCAAAAAAACCAGAAACGATTAATCATCGTTTTATTTCTGAAGATGCCAACTTGGCTGGCGAAACGCGCGTCGACCTTTTTGTTTCTACGCCGAATGTTCCAGTACCCACTCCAGGAACTTCACCAAATTAAAAAAATGTATATCATTGTATATTGTATATCATTTTCACTACTTGGTCACCACAAAACTTTTAGACTACATAATAGGTAACACCAACTTGTAAACAAAAAAATCATCTTTGCGTCTCCGAAATAACTCCAAAGCGGTACATCTGTATGAGTGAACGTAGAAAATCCAGTGGGGACGTACGTGGGGGAGAGTAGTATCTGATCAACTTCAAGATGCTATAATAAACTCTTATCATGAAAGCTGTCTCTTAGTAAGTCGAAACACCAGCAAAGATAAAAGCTGGTGGAATAAAGATTTAGACAAACTAAGGAAAGAAACACGCTGCTTATTTAACAAAGCGAAAAAGACTGGTGAGTGGGAGCAATATAACACCACTCTGACAAAATATAACAAAGAGATCCGGAAGGCTAGAAGGAATTCCTGGAGGAAGCTAAGCGATGAGGTGGAAACAACCTCAGAAATGGCACGCCTCCAGAAAATCCTAGCAAAAGATCCTATTAATCCCACAGGGAATATATTAAAACCTAATGGGAAATACACGGAGACTGGCAGAGAAACTCTGGAGATATTACTCGCACATCTGCCAGACTCTAGTGAGATAAAAGAGAACAAAAAAATTCCAGATCTTCTGAACTCTGATAACAGAGCTAGAAAGAGGGACTGGTCTCAGGCAAAGAAAGTTGTAACCCAAAGCAAAATTAGCTGGGCCATTGACTCATTTGAACCATATAAATCACCGGGACCGGATGGTATACTCCCGGCACTCTTACAGCGAGGTAAAAAAACACCTGATACCAGTGATTTTTAAATTGCTAAGGGCAAGCTTAGCAACGGGATATATTCCAGTAAACTGGAAGAAATCAAAGATAGTCTTTATACCCAAACCTGGAAAAGACTACTCTCAGGCTAATGCATACAGACCCATAACTCTATCATCTTTTATGGTAAAGTTAATGGAAAAACTAGTCGAAGTGCATGTCAGGGAAAACTTTCTTAAGGAAAGACCATTACATGTAAACCAACATGCATATCAGGCTGGTAAATCCTGTGAAACGGCTCTGCACCAACTCATATTGAGAATAGAGACGGCTCACAGGAATAAGGAAATAGCTCTTGCAGCATTTCAAGAAATAGAGGGGGCATTTGACAACACCTCTTTCAAATCAATGATATCAGCTGTAGCAAAGCGTGGCGTTGACGACACAACATGTAGGTGGATAAAAAACATGCTTAGAAATAGGACAGCTGAATCAACACTGGTAGGTGAAACTATGGAGGTATCAATATCCAAAGGATGCCCACAGGGCGGGGTTCTATCTCCGCTATTGTGGGATATGGTAATTGACGAACTGCTAGTAAAATATAACAGTGAAGGTTTTTATACCCTTGGGTATGCTGATGATGTACTCATACTTGTAGAGGGGAAAATTCTTAAATACAGTAACAGACTTAATGCAACAAGCTCTGAAAATCGTGGAGAAATATTGCCAAAAGGAAGACTTAAAAGTCAATCCTTGTTAAACAGCGCTAATCCCCTTCACGAAAAAGAAAAAGCTAGGAAAATATACAATTCCACAGCTTTTCAATACGCAATTGCAAATAAGCCAGGAGGTGAAGTATCTAGGAGTTACACTGGATGCAAAACTAACCTGGAACACGCATTTGCAGAAAACCATAAATAAAGGAAAAATGGCACTAATGGCTGCCAAGAGGGCCATAGGCATCAAATGGGGACTTAAACCCTGCATGGTACATTGGTTGTACACAGCAGTAGTGAGACCCATTATAACCTATGGATCACTTATATGGTGGACCAAAATGATGCAAAGAAAAGCAACACTGGAGCTTTCGAAACTTCAGAGATTAGCCTGCCTTTGCATCACTAGTGCAATGAAAAGCACTCCAATAGCGGCAATGGAAACCATATTAAACCTTCCGCCATTAGATATTTATATCAAGGCGGAGGCAATAATGGGGGCCCACAGGTTGAAGTGTAATGGTAACTGGCAAGACGCAACTTTTGGTCATGCCAGTATAACAAGTACGATCACAGATCCATTATTTTTAATGACAAGTGACGAAATGACACCAAGAACTAACTATGCAAAACCTTTTAACATTCAGTTAAATTGGGAAGCAAAAGAAGAAACCAACTGTCAGGAAGGAACACTAGTGTGGTACACTGATGGATCCAAAATGGACAGTGGCACTGGCGCGGGAATCTATGGCGAAAGACCCAGGTACAGAAAATATGTACCTCTAGGGGAATATGCCACAGTATTTCAGGCAGAGGTACATGCAATTGAGCTATGCTTAAGGGAGAATATTGAAAGAGGATATAGAAGGAAAACAATCCTCATATACTCTGACAGTCAGGCAGCCCTACAAGCTTTAGCATCTAAAAAAAATAAAATCAAAACTGGTCTGGGATTGCCTAGAAACCCTCCAAGCTCTGGCAAACCATAACAAGGTAACACTTAAATGGGTACCAGGACATAAAGGAGTCGAAGGCAACGAAGAAGCAGATACCCTAGCGAGAAAGGGCTCTGCAACGACACTCATTGGTCCTGAATCAATGTGTGGTATACCAAAGTCCTCAGTGAGGCTCTGGCTGACTCGGTGGAAAAATAAAGAACACCAGTCTTACTGGAACCACATACCAGGACAAACAAACAGTAAATGCATGGTAAAAACACCATCAAAAGTACTGACCGACGAGATTCTGCGATTGAGTAGAAATCAGATAAGGCTTGTCACGGGACTTACTATTAACATAACTGGGCATTGTCACCTTAGGAAACATCTACACAGAATGGGCATATATTTAGATGAACCTATTTGTAGACTGTGTAATGAGGAGGATGAAACATCCCGACACATTATACTAGAGTGCCCAGCACTAACACACTGGAGATACGGTCTTCTGGGAATAGAAAACCCCCAGGAGGCCTTTCCAAAGAAAAAATCTTGTGAAAGGGCTACTAAACCTCATAAAGGCAACAAACCTATTCACATGAAATAACGATGTAAACTGGAAATACAATAAGTCTGAAGGCTGCAGTGTTGGAGGCAAAACAAACCCCAAACCAGACACATCGGAAGGAAAAAAACTTTGGCTGAGTCAAATAAACTGCCATTGGATTGTTTTGGAGTTAAGGAATTGGTCGAACCTACCAAAATTTCATTTTTAAGGCTAGGTAAGGATAATCTATAATAGCAAAACTAACTCTTTGTTAGAAGTTATTCTTGATCTCAATGTACTTGGGAAAAACTATGATGAAAAACTAATTGTATTTTACATATTGTATTTTTAGTTAATTCAACATTTATTGGCTGGCATCTAGTATCTATAAAAATGATCCAAATCTGAACGAAATTTTTTAATAGTAAAATATTACTTCGGAATAACAAATTCTTTTTTGAAAAATGTTCCATAATTCGGCAAGTACATATATATTTCAATTTATATTCCGATATTAGCAAATAGAACTGATGCAAAGAGAATCATTTAATTGAAATACATGATCCTACTTCCACATAAATGCATACAAATGGCACAAATGCAACATTTCTTCGTGTGATATTAATTCTAGAATAAATAGAGGAGTACTTTCTATATAAATCGGGTAATTGTTGATAGTTACATAACTTATAACATCGATTAAGTTTCTTAAGTCTTAACTAATTTTCTCCAAACAACGAACGGCCTCAAGCCATTGTTAAACTTTACTCTTCAGAATGTTAAATTTTTTAAAAAGTTTCAGTAGTTTAAAGCTGTACGTTTAACAGTAGAAAGGTTTTAGTTTATTTATTTCTATTTATGAAACTAGTTGCTTGAGTAATAGTAATATTTAAGGAAAATATGTTTTTCATATTTTGGAAAAGCATATTTGTTTAGTAACACAGTGCACATGGAAATAAAAATGTTATATAAAAATAAAATTTTATATTATTAAAATCACTTTACTGGTCTATCTAGACAAAAATATTTTTTTAAATATGAGTTTTTAAATCTATTGACTGAGATATTTTTTTTTACATTACAAATAAATCATTTTCAATAAGCATTCTGTGTACCATATTTGTTAACTTATAAACGGTGATCAATAAATATTTCCCATCCATATAATAACAATTGCTCTCTATATACAAACATATATATATTTAATAAATATATTAGAATCCAAAGTCCCCCTTCATAATCCCACCACTTAAGAAATACATTTTTTTTCAATTTTGATGCCTGGCCGGCGATCCAAAAACAACATGGTGGACAAACAAAATTGATAACGCACTAAAAAAAATTAAAAAAAAAAAAGAGGGGGGGAAAAAAAAGGGGGGGGGGGAGAAGGGGCGCGGAGGGCGCGCGCCCCGCCCGAATAAAGGGAAGGAAAAAAAAAAAAAAAAAAAAAAAAAAAAAAAGAAAGGGAAAGAAAAAGGCGCAGGAGGCCGCGCTTTTCTTTTTTTTCATCTTTGTGCCTAACTTTGTTGAACCTTTAAGAAAGGGTAGGATAAATCAGAGTTTTTTGTGTAGATTTTCAAATCTAATAAAAGAAAAAGGGGTCCAAAAGTGACGCAGTATCTAGGGATTTGAATATTGGAAAGTCTGGGATCGTTTTAAAGGGAAAATTCCTCCCTTAGAGTCCCTCATCCATAATTGTAAGAGTTTCCTTTGTAAGTGCAAGTTTAACGGGAGCATTGTATATGAATTTTTAATATAATGAATTCCTGATTTTTCCTGATATTGAAATAGCCAAAAAATTTTTAATAGTGAAGGTGCCCTTCCCCCCACGGCCCCCCCCCCCCCCTCTTCTATATCTCTGCCGGGAGTTTTTACACAGAACCTTTCCAGTCGGTGGATAGAAGAGGATCAGTGGAAGCCCCGTCCCCTCCTTTTTAGGGGGTAATGGAAATAAAAATTTAAAAAAAAAAGACCCGGAAAACCCCCGGGGCCCAAAAGTCCGAATCAGGCAAGAAACGTTAAACATAACACCTGCTATGTTACAAAATGTCAGAATGTTCCCTTCGGTCATGTTAAGAACGGAGAACAATTGAGCATAGGACTTCTAAAAACAAAAAAAAAAAAACAACAAAAGAAGGGAAGGAAAAAAAAATTCCACCCTGTAATAATAACACTTGTGACTTTTGCGGTATCCGAACTTGAAAAGAATTCATTTGGAAAAATTAATTGTTCGTAGGTACTTTTTTTATTAAATTATTATGTGCTTCGAAAATGACCTTTTTTGTTTTTTTCATTTTTTTTTGTTTTGGGGGGTTGGGTGGGTGGGGGGGGTTTTGGGGGGGGGGGGGGGGTTTTTTTTTTGGGGGGGGGAAAGGTGGGTGTGGTTTTTTTGTTGTGGGTGGGGGGTTGTGGGGAAAAATTTTTTTGTGGGGGGGTTGGTTGGGAAGTTTTTTTTGAAAAATCACAGGTTTCTTAGATATTTGAGACTGATTTCATTTTGTCCGTTTGACTCATCATCCTGCAGCTCATATTTTGTTAAATATGGGACATGCGAAGAGAAGCAAAAATATTTAATTACATGATTTCCGCAATATTTTTCATTTTCAGGAAAATAACCAAATGCGGGATACCTACATACAGGATGTTTACTTTTATTTATGTAGAAATCCATATAATCTTCATTTTTTTTCAAGATAATCAATTAAACTTGTTTTTTGTTTTAAAGGGCGTCGAAAAATGCTTCTCCTGTCCCTTCCGTAGCTTTTAAAATACAACTCTTGTCCTGCTTAATTTTTTTTATACCCGGCAAATTAAATACAACCGTTCAGAGAATTTTTATATACAAACTGACTCATTTTTTTTTTCAGCAAAAGTTATACAAAGTGTTTTTTTCTATACGGTCTCAAAGTTGAGCAAAATATTAAGTAAAGTAAGTCGCTAAACGAGTCAAGTGTGTCAAGTATGTCAAAGCAGTTGAATGATATCTGATACATCTCTAATTTACGAAAAAAATAAATAAAATAGGTATTATAAAGTTGCAGCAGTATTAAACCAGGACAATAGTGCTAAAATGGATAAAATCCTGCAGCATTTCAAAGGTGTATGATACTAAATGCCTATTTATAAAACTTTTATAAAACAACTTAAGGTCAGTGTGTCCTTAGTCCTTTAAATATCAGAGATATGTATATGGACGATATTTGATATGCTCTGCCAAATATATCTTGAAGTATGAGATCCGTAAGTACCTATGATCCAAATATCAATGCCCCTGACAAAAAATTTTAATTGAAAATATACATAGTACATACAGTTTAAGTACTAATTTTAAAACGTTGAGTCTACATAAAAGAAAATAAGACCAGCAAAAGAGTTTTTGGATATGCAATAATGTTAGAATGACAACTCAAAACCCCTTGCCTTCGGTTTAACCTTGAAATGGAAGTGTGAGTTATACTGACGCGTTTGCAAAATGAAGCTGTACCATGTGGGTTGCCATACCAACTATGCTTATTTTCACTATTCACATTCCAAAAAAAGCTAACATTAACAATTTATTGTGGAAAAATCAATCAAAAATCCAGGAATTTTTGACCAGGAAGTGGTGTTTTTGTGGTTTAAATCTTTTGTGGCTTCTAAATAGTAGTACACGTTTAATCATGACACTTCCATTAAGGGGGGTTGGGAAGCCACTTCCGTTCCAGGGTTAAGTAAAATATTTTCAGAAACTTAATTTTAAAAACTATTTACACACTAGATTTTTTTTTAATTTGGAAGGAGATCTTAAAGTATCGTACAAATGTAACACACTGGTGATTTATTTTACGTCAAGGGTTCATTTTCTTTGTCAGTTAAATTACAGCATATTAAAATAAATTGTCAATTAACACAGTATCATAAATACTGAAACAGTGTCAATATATTTTATTGCTCCTATTGGTAACAACTAGAAACTATATATTAAACGAAACAATACTAAACAAAATATGGCGGTTTTGGACCTAGTAAAATTTTAAAAGCCGCTGTAAATGGTGGATACCTAGTTCACGATAAGACTCTAATTATATTTTAATTCCTTAAGGCGTATTAGGAAACCAAAAATAATGCCGCTGATGGAAAGGAAAAACGATACGGTAACGGATAAACACATTCTTAATTTTCCGTGCTTTACGACGATGTCGGTTAGAAGCTCTATAAAGGAGAGCGGAAAATACGAACGGAATTAGCCCGTTTAAAATTAGCCAAAGTACCTGAAGACGTCGTTAATTTTTAGTGCTATTGCCCCTTTTAGGGACAGCTACTTATGTTACATAATTATCGGCTATTCCCGAAGTTTAGAAAAAAAGAGAAGAAATGCAGTTCCTTTCAAAATATTATAAAAGAAATAATGTATGTGATCGTTATTATTGAGATTCTGAAATATTGTGGTGCTACTCCCTAACAATGTTTCAACAGATATGAAAAGTTGAAACACAAACATATTTTTAATTTGGTCAATATTCACCCATGTTTCAAGGGAGCTGACGTTACAAATTCTAGAAAAAATTTTTTTCGTTTAATACTCAGTCCTACGTGGTTCATATCCTAACATACAGGTGGAATACAAAGTACAGCATACGCGATATTGTTGTAAACAGAAGAGTACTAGGATTTCAATAGAAAAAAATACAGGATGATCCATTTAAAAAAAGTGATATGTTAATTTAACACCTGTTACATTTTTCTCTCAATTGTTTTTCTAAGAGCATATTTTTTGTATAATATAATAGCAATATTTTCGTAGCTCTAATGGAGAAAACGGGGTGAGAATTCTCACGAACCCGCCCTGTACATAAATATAAGTGTAGTTTCAATTTATTGCAAAAATGTTAAGGAATACATTGTCTATCTTTCCTTTTTTTTTTTGAGACCGTTATTAGTTCCATAAAACGCAAAACCCATGTAGAATCAATCTTAGAAAGATTTAAAAACTAGAAATTTCAACTTCATTAAGTCTAATTGTTGAATAATTTTATTGTCGATCAGTGAAATCGTTACAGACTGGATTTGCCATTCATCCAATTTCGAACCCTTTCTTTTCGGAGACAAAGAATTTAAAATTCTTCCCCAAGGATTAAAACACTTTAAATAATTGTTATTCTTTTGCTAATGTCCATCAATGGAGATTAAAAAAGAAGGGAAGGGGCCTAAATGGCTTTACTCTTCTAAAACATTTAACAATTTCGATAATGGGCTGAACTATTTGACCATTTTCTCTTTTATACTTCTCATTTTTACGTGCAAATCGAGTTTCATGATATTACATACTATTGAACAATTGATAATAAGTAAGGTCCGAAAAGTGTGCTACAACGCAGGGTCGGATTCGTAATTCGTCATGTCATTGCCGGAAGGACATATGAGAGACTAAAAAAGATAGGAGTAAAAATGTGTTAATAGTGTACATACAGGTACTCAATTTCCATTCTAAATTGAAAATAGGTAGAAAAAAGCAAGGTTGTCAGATATATTTTCTAAAATTGCTAAGCTCACTATACAAGTATACTTCATACTTCAGTAAACTGTTAGTTCGTGACGTTCTTAGAAAGCTAGTTTGGAAATATTTAAAAAAAAATACATAGATATAAATTTATTAGTTAGCATTAAAATAAAGCGTTTAAAATTGCTGAAAAAATAATTATAAATTCAAACAACTTTATGTATATTACTATACTTAAGAAAATTTTGAAGAGCCGGCAACGGCGGCTCAGGCGGCTGGCGGCACAGAGTAAAACCACTGGCGGTAACACCGGTCAACGAGATTATTAGACTACTTTGAATTTAATACATTGCTAATACTTCTTCGGTCCACTGTGCCATAAAATTTTTACGACGTCGTTAAAATGATTTACGACTTTAGGCACTCAACTTGTTTAAGACGCCAGTCACGTGTATTTCAGCTAGGTTTATTAACACAGACAATTTTTTGAGATTGTCTGGCTAAATGAGCATTATTTACAGCAAATCATATTACAAATATTAAGAGTTTTGTATGCAGGCTAACTTTAATCTATATTGATTTGAATGAAAAAAATTATTTCACAATTTTCGTATTTATAAAAGATATATGCACGCCCATGGAATCATAAGTTGCACCGCTTTTTTTTGTTCCCCAGGCGTATTTATCATTTTCAATTAAAATTAGAAGGACTATACAGGTCCTTTGTGTCCTTAGGACTGTCCTTATTGTTTGAACGTATGTTGCCACAACCAGTAGTATTTCTACATTTATTCTCATTAAATGTGAGCGATTTGGCCTCTATATGGTTGTAGAAGGAAAATGATCGTTCCACATCTACTGAAGTTAAAATAGTTCATATGGACAGAGGATGACACACCACGCACATTATTTTCACCAGTTGTTTGTTGTCACTACCACCAGTACATTATTATTTTGTACATTTACAGAGGACAATGCACGAGCTAATACTATTTCTATACTTTTAGCCGTTGTTTGCGAACCCACTTACTAGCTATCAATATCGGGAGCGAAATGCCTGAACACCTAAAATTCGTATCAGAACATTAACGAGCTTATTACCGCAAAAATCTGTTGTTTCATCCACTATCAGCCACAGAAATTTATTGCGAATGTCTTCTTTAACATTTCCTATGACATGTTGATGATGTCAACTTTGACTGTTCTTTGGCGACAGTTTAACGAAAAGTAGACGTTGAAGGGACTTTTTTTATCATGCAAATTATTGTTAAGTGATATGCGTAGTTACTTAACTGCCGGAAACTTAAAGAAAAGTACTTAGTGTTACAGTGACATTATCAGCACAAGTCCATGCGAGTTAAAAATCGAGTCAAACTGAGACATGTGTTGGAAAATGTTTTTATTTATGCATTTCATTTTCCGTTTTGTATGTTTATTCGAGTATCCATTATTGTATTATGATGTACTTTCTGTAAACTATCGCTTTGTAATAATAGTGACCTGAGTCCGACTCTGTTGGGACTCGCTGGAATCCAAGCTCTAGTAATAACTTTTCATTACTTTGTACCAGCAGGTACTGCTTTTAAATATTTAGTCAATCACTTTCTTTTATACACAGTCTCAACATTATGTTCGCAACATTTGGAATGCATTTTGACATCAGTTATGTTTGATTAGTGGTATGGCGGGAATTGTAGAAAAATGGCATGACATAATCAAATGTAAAGTTAGTTAGAAGTAGTTAAAAGTAATGTTAGTTCGAATTTTGCGAACATTATGGCGAACATATGGTACCTACATTTAGAAATTGCAAAATACATTACTTATAATGATTGGTAAAATGTAACATAATAAATTGAACATTTAGTGTAATACTTTCGAATTTACATATATTAATTGCAGTGTGAAGCACTTATGGTTTTAGGTCATGCCAAAAATGATATATTCTGACGGTTTTGAATATGAATTGAAGTTAGTCGACGTACAGTCTATGAATACCCTGTAGATGCATCAATAAGAATCGCAAGACAAAAAGGGTGTAAACAACCTTACATATTACTTTTTTGTATTTCTTCAAACAACGATTCGACAGGTAAAATTCACATTAAAATCCTCTATATCGACAATACTACTGTTAAAATCAGGTAATAGACATTATATTATTGGTATGTGCGAGATGAAATACTGAGAGCGCTTATACAAAGTTTGTAGCGTATTCCGAAGATTTATCGTGTTATCAACAATGAAAGGTGATCTAGCAGTTCATCCATCAACGAGCGCCTTTGTTAGCGATCCTGTAGGTGTTGGTTACGTCACTTCCTCTTGTTATCAATCTGATTGATGAAATGGAACCTATCGATCTTAGGCCCTTGAGGCATTTTTATCTATTGTACTGCTTAATATTAAGTTTATGGATAACGAAAGGCACTTCCGAATTCCCACAGGCTATACGAAATATCCTTGCGATTGAAACGGCTGGATCCGAATTATTTAATGGACGGTTCTTCCGATTTTTTTTAGTTTTTCTTTTGGAAATATTATGTCTTTCCAAGATCTTCTTTTTTCTCATTCAAAATTTCATTTAAACTTTGTACTTCATACATAAACTTCATAAACCCACCTAAAAGTTTATTTAAAATTTTGTGTTATTATGTATTTCCATTTATATAAGCGCAGTGGTGGACTAAACCTGTCAGGCGCCCGGGGTGGCAAAACTGAATAAGGCCCCCCGGTCTTAGAAGTCGATGTATTTTTTCACTTATTATTCGAGTGTTTAGTTCAGATCTTGTAGTTTATATTTAGTTCAGATCTTGCAAATTAAATTCAAACCAGATCGACTTAGCCAATTTTGCTGAAATTTTGGATACTTATGTAAACTTGGTGACAATGCAATGTTGAGGTACCATGGAGACGGGAGATGGCCATAGAAATTCCTTAACTTCTTTATAAATTATATAATATTCATATTATGTATATAAATTCCTTAGTTTAGTTTGATTTGTCTTGATGGTTACTCTTATTTTAGTAGTACTGTCAACAAAAAATTTTGTATTAAAAATTAAATTTCTATGTATATAATGTGTGTCTACGCTGGGCTCTAGCAGATAATTGTAAGGATGTGCCTCAGCTGCCGCGAGCGGCATCCATTTCGGCTGCCGAGAGCGGCTTTTAATTCGGCTGCCGAGAGCGGTATCCCATAGGCTGACGCTAGAGGCAGCCGAAATAAATGCCTATATTCTACTCTTGAATTTTGTCCTTTCTAAAATCTAAATTACTTAATTTTAATTTTGAAATAATTGAAAACTATGAAAATGAAATGCTCATGATTACTTTTAAACTGTTTTTATTTTGAATTCATATTCTGTACATAAACTACAAACGTAATCTTTGGCTATTCACTATTAAACGAAAATAGAAACTTATACCTAATGATTAAATTATTACAAATCAGTCATAACCGATTTTTTTCCTTTTGTCTTTCGACATAATGTAGTCTTTTTGGCATGTTTCCTTCTTAGACCTACGACAGTATTGCCCATTCCTTTCGGTCTACCACGTACCTTCAATATACGAGGTATTTTAATACCACTTAGTTTCTCATCTCTCACCGTCACTTTAGATTGTAAAAAATTACCATTCGTATTCGGTTACAGGATCACTTGATTTTCACATGAATCATCAAATTGCATTGGCGCCGTATAAGCAAGATTTTGAAAAATACTACCTAAAACGTAATGTAAACTTTATACAAAGTGTCCCAATTTTAAAGTGACAAAAATTGGCTTTAATCCCTTAAAATTACAAAAATTGCAACAAAATTCGGGATACAGAGTTAACACAAGATCAAATGTTGTTTATGGTTTGTTATTGTTATTTAATATTTTATTTAAAAGCACAAACAAAATCTGAATATAGGTACTATTGCCAATATTTGGCTTTTCAAACCAGGGATACCCTGTATACAAATAATATACAGTATAAGCTCACTGAGATTTAACATTTAGAATAATTAACACTTACTGTTGTCATCTATTGAAGTCTCCATAACATTATTTTTGGTTTTATTGTTATTGGCCATATTGGCCTCCTCTTCATTATTTACTGTTAGCTCCAGGATCAATTGATTTTCACTGGAATTATTATAATCAAATTCCATCGGTTCGATATGTGTGGGATTTGGAAGAATATTGCCTAAAATTTGGATGAAGTTCATTCTGGCTTAACATTTCGATAAATAATACTCACTGTTTTCGTGCAAATCAAGTATGGAGCTAATATTGTCATTCAAATCGTCATTGTTGGTATCAGTGTCGTTATTTGTATCGGGATTGTTATTCGGTTCACCACTATTTTCAATTTCCCCAGAAGCAAAATCAATATTCTTGCCTTCTATTGTGTCAAGATTTTCAAAAATATTAATCAATTTTTCGTCTTCTCCGTCACTCCAAATGTTTACGATCTTCTTCACGATGTCAAGTCTTTTATAAAACATATGAGTTGATACCTCATTAGAGAGTTGGGCCAGTTTTCTAGCTTCATCATCCATAATTTTGAACTTTGTATGATTGTTTAATATTTTTCTCTTTGGAGTTTCAATTTTTTTGTAATAATGTGGTTGGTACTGTTTTCCACGTCCACTTGTTGAGAATTTGAGTCATTTGAACCAACAGTCTGAGATTCATTAAGCTGTGTCTCGCAATACAGACGAGTCCACCTCGCCAAACACAAGTTGGTATCAAATAATGGCATTGAAAGTAGAGAACGACATTTAAAAATATGTCTACAGGGAAGACGTAGAGATTTTCTAAATAAACTAGTCACAACTTGACGGTGATACCTGGAGTAAGCCTTCTGATGTAACTGCTAAGTAATTCTCATTTCCTATGCTTTGAAATTCCTTATAAGACTTAGCTAATGTCAGTTGCCGCTCAACTTTTGTGAAAGCGAATGTTGTTAAATGGTGACTGTATAAACTCTCAGGTGAATTAAGCTCGTAAGCTTTCGCTGGTTGCCTACTGAGCATTTGTACATTTTTCACATCTTTATCAACTCGAAAAGTATTTATCAAAATGAATAAATGCTTTATGAAATCTTCTAAAGGCTAACGATTAATGACACTCTTTAACTTAGCATTCATAGATTCTAAACGGTTATTGGTTTTATTGAAGAAACATAAATTCTTAAGCGTCAAATATTAAACCCACTGATCCTTGATCGGGACCCAATTCAAGTCATAATATTTTTTTACTGGTTCAGGGACATTAGTACGCATACTCTCGTATAATTCATTGTACTCGGTTTCAGAGGTCGAATAAGCCAGTTTTTGTAAATATTCTTTACTTATTTGAGCTTCTTGGGTTGTTATCCCTAACTTTTTAACAGAAACTTCCCTATTAAATATTTGCAATACATGAAAAAGACAAATCATAAGAGATGAATTGGGAAAGCTCCTTTTAAATATTTTTCTTTCCGTTTTGTCTTTATCTGACATAACTAATTCTATATTTGTCCATTTAGGATTAAATTTTTTAAATGTTTCTATAAATAAATCTATGCACTTTTCATTTTCTTCGGCTAATAAGCATACAGCTATTATCTCGCTTAAGCCGTTACTGTCCTCGATCATTATTATGTACGTTGCAGTTTTTAAGTTTACTAAGCAATAAGTCCCGTCAATAAAAGCCATCTCCGGAAAGGCATCAAAATATCTTCTCATTCGTTCATCTTGAAAGTAGAGACCTTTAAAGTTATCATTTTCGTCCACAAAAGTCGCTACTTGACATTTATAAATGTCTTCTAGGCCACGAACACATTCCTGGTAAGTTTTGTTGTTCTGTGATTTCCTACCGATGTTGGTCAGATCTTTTAAGGTAATTTTACAGCCTGTTTCGTTTCGTACCTTGTCAAGAACAACTTTTTTGTTATCACCAGCGTTTAAATATTCCCGTGCACTGTGTTTTACAAAATCAGGTACTCTTAAACGCTGTTGAGCAAGAGAAGTAAAGAACGCTTTACTACTAGAATGGTTATGATTTTCGTTCACTTGAGTGATACAAAGAAATTGCTTACACGAACTTAATTTTAAAACAAATCCAGCTTCGCAATTCTGCTTACATGTCGTACTTATTCTTTTAGATTTTTCATTCTTTGACTGGAAAACTCTACCTCCTTTAATACAACACACTTTCATAAAGTAATATTTTAAGTTATGATTGACATTTTCAACCGTTTTCGGCCAATGAGATCGTTGATTTTCAATCGTTTTAGCATCGCGAAACCAATATTCATTATTTACTTCCGTTTTATATTGTTCTAACTTCACTTGAAACTCCTCAAATGAGGTAAACTTATCACCAACTTTCATTATATTGAATACCACACAAACATAAAACTGAATAGGTAACCACTAGTGAAATTGATGTCTGATACATACAATACTGAATTTTTTAGGTTAGTTTTGAACTTCCGGCGATCGTGTCAGCTTTCGGCAGCCGAGGCAAGTTCTTTACGGCTGCCGAGATCGGCAATCTTTAGCGTTGCCGATAGCGGCACCCGTAGAGCTAATAATTGGATGCCGCTCTCGGCAGCGGAGGCACATCCTAATTGTAATTTACTTACATGAGAGGAGGCCTGTGCCCAGCAGTGGGACGTATACATGCTGCTGATGATGATGATGACTTAGATACACATAGGTACATAGAATTTAGATATGGATGAGGAAGATAAAATACGAATCAGCAACAAACAATATAAAAGGTAGTTTTTATTTTCTGTAAGTATGTAGCTATTTCACGTTTTCGTGCCTTCATTTTACTGAACTCCTCAATAACTTCAATGAAACCAGTTTTCTTTGAAACTCTTCTTTCAATTGAAAGCATAGGCAGATTGACGAGTCGCTCTTGATTAATTGTAGATCGAAGATCATTTTTTTAATAGTTTAAGTTTGGAAAAACTTCTCTCGCATGATGCAACTGAGACGCAAATGATCGAGAAGTATTAAGCGATGTATAGGGTAACGATTAGCACTAGAAGTACAGTATTTATTTGTATCTACGGTACCCCCAACTCCTAACTGCCTCTTACTTAGGTAGCTACTGATCATATTTTTTAGCCTTGTTTAAGATTTGATCAAAAGAACTTGTCGACATTTGGAGGCCCCCTTTAGGACCAGAGGTCCGGGGCGAACCGCCCCTTCCGTCCCCCGTTAGACCTGGAATCTATTATTAACATACGGGCTCTAGTAATAATTGGACAAAATAATAACCCTTTATCATAAAGTTTTGTGTTAGTAAAAGTAAAACAATAATAAGTAGGCATAAAACGTTATAGTGTTGAGTTATTACCAATAGGTATTCGTATATATAGATGTTTGAGTAAAATTATGCATCTATCTGTGCATGTACTGAAATTATTACGTGGGGATGCTCGATAGTAGGAAAATAACGGAATATGTGAAAAATATAATTGTACCAATATACTCAGCAATTCATAGCAATTATCAATAATTAGAGTAGCGTCCACTAAACAAGCATTGTTAAAGGATTTAAAAAATCGTAATATTTTTTAAAGTTTATTTTTAAAACAGTATGGCATGTACCAGCAGACCACAGTCTAAACTAAATGGTCGCTTATTGTGTCTGTGTGGGCGGAACTATGACGTATAAAGGATATTCTCTCTATCTTGCACGTCAGTTGTCATATTTTTTTAGACAGTTTGACGTTAGATAAAATAAATACGGTATAACAAACCTTAAAAGTCCTATCAGAAGTATACGTCAAAGTTGTAGAACTTTGTCTGTTTTTGAGAACCACAGTCAGCACTGGGTATATTTGTGACGTCAAAACTCCTCCCATTTTTCATAATACGCCAACCGTTATGTCTATAGACCGTGCCTACAGACACGCCAAGACACACCAGTTATTTGCGACAAAACAGACAGTTTTGGGCATTTTCCATAACCTGACGCACATTTTAATTTAGGCTTTCCGTTCGTAATGTAGGACAGGCACTAAGTTTTTTTTTGGTTCCACACTCCCTCTTTCCCTAAACAGTTGAATAATGTGGCGAAGAGAACACTTAAACGTGTTGTAGTCGATGTTCATAACCACAGCAGGAAACTGTTTTTGAAACTCTAAGTAGCAGTTTTTAAGAGAATCCGTCCATTTTCCGTCCATTTCTGAAGTAAGACTCTACCACAAACGTTTTTTGTTGTTACGTAAACATTAGTTTAAGCAGTTTTTTACAAAGCCTACACGAACTGCATTTCACCAACCAAGTACCCTAAAACAGCTTACTTTGAGGACATATTTTATTGAACGCTCTTTACACAAGCTTAAATATGTATGTCAGCATTGTCTTTCAATCCTTATTTCAAATCAACCCTAAGCAAAGCCTACTTTAGATTGAAATTTTATTGAATGCTCATTACATAAGTTTAATGTAACGTGAGTTTAATTTAACCTCAAAAGTAGGTTTTGCTTAGGGCACTTGGTCGCAACCAAGAACTGTAAGACGATTAGATCATAAAACTACATATCTGATAGATTGTATCTGATGAAGTAGGTTCATGATGTTAATAAAAAATGATGGTTGTTCTAATTAATGTAAAACATATTTATATCTTCTTTATAGTGTATTAGAATTGTTTTATTTTCTATTAACCCCTTAAGCCCCAAATAGACGAACTTTTGCAAGTTTTTTCAATTGACATAATGTCTTGTTATTGTTTTTTTGATGAAAATTTAATTTTCATAGGTTATGTTTGCTTTTTTGAGTGAAAATCTACGACTTTGAGTAATTATTTTTCTATAAATCAAGATTTCAGAATCGAAATCGATATCGAGCATGGTAGAAAGATGAATATCTTGCGTCCATGGACGCTTTTCCTTAGATTTAACATGATTGGAAATGAAAATCCAAGATGGCGGTTTCCAAAATGGCGTCTTAAACTCGAAATTTCTATATGTAATGTTTTTTGTAAGTAAAAGTCAGTTCGTCATGGATTCACGTGAAAATTTAAATGAAAAGGTTTTTGGGGGCACTAATTACGATTCTGAGGTTAGATTTGGAAAATCAAATATGGCGGATCCAAGATGACGGACAAAATTTTCAAAAAAGTAATCGTTACGCTAAACTTAGTATAGAGGGATTTTTTGGGCCTCTGATTACTAATTAGAATTTTTCATCTCATATTCGTGACGACCAGAGACCCGAAAAATGTACCTATACCAAGTTTGGTATAAATCGGTTGGTTTTACAAAGGGTTTACAGATGCCCCAAAAATCCATCTACACTAAGTTTAGCGTAAATTGATTGATTTTTGAAAATTTTGTCCGCCATATTGGATTCGCCATATTTAATTTTTAATTTCGATTCACAAGAACCCCCCATTCACAAAATTTAGCATAAATAGGTTGATTCTTGGAAATTTTGTCCGCCATCTTGGATCCGCCATATTTGATTTTCCAAATCTAACCTCTGAATCGTAATCAGCCACCCCAAAAACCTTTTTGTTTAAATTTTTACGTGGATCCATGACGAATTGACTTTTACTTACAAAAAACATATAGAAATTTCGACTTTGAGATGCCATTTTGGAAACCGCCATCTTGGATTTTCATTTGCAGTAATGTTAAATCTAAGGAAAAGCGTCCATGGACGCAAGATATTCATCTTTATACCATGCTCGATATCGATTTTGATTCTGGAATCTTGATTTATTGAAAAATAATTATTCAAAATCGTAGATTTTCACTCAACATAACCTATGAAAATGCAATTTTCATCAAAAAAAAAAAATTGCAGATTCGGAAAGATCATGAAATTTTACGTCGAAATTGACTGGTTTGAATTTTTTTTGAGATCAATTTCTCAAATTTTATGTCAGTTGAAAAAACTTCCAAACGTTCGTCTACCTATTTGGGGCTTAAAGCATTCAGTGGTGTTTTAATGTGATGAAATATCGATGCAAAGGGAATACTAGAAATCATTTAATAAATAGAGAACCGAAAAAAGGAAGGGTTTCATATTATGGTAATAATAATAATGAATAAAACATTTCAACCTTTCGACAATCTTTTAGAGAAAACCTTAAAATAATAAGAAATAAACAATATTACTTTCATTCAAAATTTCTAAAACTATATACTATTCAAAATCAAGAACTACATTAACAAGATTCTTGGAAAGGTAAATGAACAATATTATTCTCTATTATAAATATAAAATAAATATACTTAAATAGAGAGATTTATATTTATATACCTACTCATTTTTATCTTCAAGGCATTTTCTAGAGATGATGAACTTGATGCCCGATTTTCCATGAATAAACTGTCTTCATCTATGAAATGTTCATATAGACTTTTTCACCGACTCAACACCACAATATGCTCATTTAACCATTACAAACAATGTTTACGATATTTATAAACACGAACGGCTGATTGATTACAGTGACGCAGAGTTTTTTATTGACTTACAAAATGGCTGCTATCCAAATTCGCCGAATAGGCGGAGTGGTGACTGTTCCACTGCCTATCCAATTAGTACACAGATCAGTAAGTAGTAAAAGGAGATGAAAACGGTAGTAGACGTTGTTCCTACACCTTCTTAACTGAACTTAACCTCACTTACAGTAGGACCTTTCTTAAATGAATGATTCTAAAGAATTATATTTTTCGTTCGGTTCTCAATTTAAAAAAACGAAATTCTACTATCGTAAGTTTCACGGGGTAGATACCAACAAAGCGGGAACGAAAAAGACAAACACGCGAGTTTAAATTAAAATATTTACCGAGGCAAATGAATGTTTCTGGTAGATTTGTATTTCCTTTGAGGGGGGGACGAGCGCGGACATGCAAAGAGCCGATTGTTTGAAGAAATGCCAGAAGGACGCTACTTGACAAATTCGGTTTGCATTCCGACTCGCAGTTTCCGCGTGAGTGGGCCCGCGTTTCGGGGCCTCCCGCAGTCGCAGGGCTGCGGCGGGAACGCCGAGATTTATCTTTCCCGGGCCCCGCCGCCGTCGCTGTCTGCACGACTGATGCCTAATCGAACCTCCGAAGCTCTCTGCCCATACGTACATATTTGTTGAGAATTGCTTTCAACATTTAAAAGACTTGGGCGATTTATTTGCTAGAAATTGTTTTAATATTTTTTGTTTTCAATAATAGCGTAATGTTCATACCAGGGAGTGTCGTGAGTTTTACACACGAGGAAGCAGTGGACATCAAAAATCTACCTTATTTAAATTGTACAGGAACTCGCCTTTTATGCATGGCATGTATAGCAGGTAATGGCTTTTATGCACGAAATTAAATTATGTTTTATGAAATTGGAAGTTTTAAAAACTGTGGAATTTTCTAAACCGAATTTTGATGTTTCATTATGATCCTTAAAACTAAATTCATCATCTGCAAGGAAAAACACCATATCTATGAGGTTGAGAATTATACTCGTATAATTCATGACACGAATTATTCTCGGCTGATTGTGTAATTTGTGCCCTATTGTAACTTTACCACAGTTTTTTTCTTAATAATCGACTACAAAATGGATTTGAAAAAAAATGGTAATTTTATAAGATGGAGATTAATTAAATGAGAAAATACATATTTGTTCTATAATTGTTTTTCAGTCGAAAAAAGTAGAAATGGCTAACAAAATAAAAGAAATTTTGCAACGCCAGGGTCAGCCTGAAACATGCTGTAACAACTAAATCAAGCAATATTTGGGTGAAAATCCTCGTGCAACATGTTCGGAAATAGGTCAGACATTAAATTATGATGCATCAACCATTAGGAAGAGACTTCTGTTCTGTTTTGTTCAGATTTGTTCTACTTTTTTTTTTTCAGTCGAAAAAAGTAGACATTGCTAACAAAATAAAATAAATTTTGCAACGCCAGGGTCAGCCTGAAACATGCTGTAACAACTAAATCAAGCAATATTTGGGTGAAAATCCTCGTGCAACATGTTCGGAAATAGGTCAGATATTAAAGTAAGATGAATCAACCATTAGGAAGAGACTTCTGTTCTGTTTTGTTCTGATTTGTTCTACTTTTTTTTCAGTCGAAAAAAGTAGAAATGGCTAACAAAATAAAAGAAATTTTGCAACGCCAGGGTCAGCCTGAAACATGCTGTAACAACTAAATCAAGCAATATTTGGGTGAGAATCCTCGTGCAACATGTTCGGAAATAGGTCAGATATTAAAGTATGATGCATCAACCATTAGGAAGAGACTTCTGTTCTGTTTTGTTCTGATTTGTTCTACTTTTTTTTCAGTCGAAAAAAGTAGAAATGGCTAACAAAATAAAAGAAATTTTGCAACGCCAGGGTCAGCCTGAAACATGTTGTAACAACTAAATCAAGCAATATTTGGGTGAGAATCCTCGTGCAACATGTTCGGAAATAGGTCAGATATTAAAGTATGATGAATCAACCATTAGGAAGAGACTTCTGTTCTGTTTTGTTCTGATTTGTTCTACTTTTTTTTCAGTCGAAAAAAGTAGAAATGGCTAACAATATAAAAGAAATTTTGCAACGCCAGGGTCAGCCTGAAACATGCTGTAACAACTAAATCAAGCAATATTTGGGTGGAAATCCTCGTGCAACATGTTCGGAAATAGGTCAGACATTAAATTATGATGCATTAACCATTAGGAAGAGACTTCTGTTCTGTTTTGTTCAGATTTGTTCTACTTTTTTTTCAGTCGAAAAAAGTAGACATTGCTAACAAAATAAAAGAAATTTTTCAACGCCAGGGTAGCCTGAAACATGCTGTAACAACTAAATCAAGCAATATTTGAGTGGGAATCCTCGTGCAACATGTTCGGAAATAGGTCAACATTAAATTATGATGCATCAACCATTAGGAAAACTTCTGTTCTGTTTTGTTCAGATTTGTTCTACTTTTTTTTCAGTCGAAAAAAGTAGACATTGCTAACAAAATAAAAGAAATTTTGCAACGCCAGGGTCAGCCTGAAACATGTTGTAACAACTAAATCAAGCAATATTTGGGTGAGAAGCCTCGTGCAACATGTTCGAAAATAGGTCAGACATTAAAGTATGATGAATCAACCATTAGGAAGAGACTTCTGTTCTGTTTTGTTCTGATTTGTTCTACTTTTTTTTCAGTCGAAAAAGTAGACATGGCAACAAAATAAAAGAAATTTTGCAACGCCAACGAAAAGCTTTATTTTCTTTACTTAGAGAAAATGAAGCTATGCTTTCCTAGCTTCCATGGAGAACACGCCCTTGGCACACAAAAAAATCTTGTGTCCGAGAAACTCCACTGTAGTATTTTTTTCGAATTTTGTCGTACTGAAACCGAATCCGGCATCGCAATCTGCCTAAGGTTTTCACCTAAGAATAAAATGCCCTAGAAACGCCTCCATCTTTGCTGTACTCTTGAGGTTCATGACTCTCATGAATCTCCTGAATTCGATGGACGGTTACAGATTATTTTATATACTCTTTGACTCAATCTGCAACATTTTAATAAACTCTTAAGTACTTTAGATAAAGATTATAGATTTAGATATATGAATTAAAAAGTTATGGACATTTTTAGTTAAAGTGGAAGTAACTATAGGATAACGACTATGTCAATAATATTAATATAAATATTATTATATTTATATAATAGATATTAATAGCAAATAATATAATAGCAGATATTAAAGAAATAATAAAGATATTAAATTGCAAATTAGAAAACAGAAAGAAAAAGAATAATACAGATATTAAAAAAATTCTGAAGTCTAATTATTTAATTTCTGAAAACAAAAAAGTTATGGGGGTGAGCCATTTTCGAGAATCACCCGATACATCAATACACACGTTACACACGCACGTTTTGGATATAGTTTGGCATATTAAAATTTAAAAAGATCCCTGTAATAAAAACAACATAAATAAACCGACGCTTATCAAATAGAAACCGTCCCTGACAGGGACGGGAACAGTTTCCATTAGCAAATTACAATCTATCTATCGTTTGATTTAAAGCGAAGCACTTTTTCCCAGAGAGCTTATTAAGTTATATGACCAACTTTTTCCTCCAGCACAACGCCAGATAGAATGGTATATGGCCAGCCGCTAACTACCTTTCTAATTTGTTTGTTTTTATCCTCCGATTCGCGTTTTACTGCCATTATACGACCACAGTAATTCATAACTTTATTTTGGGAAAAGGTCGATGCATAAAACCGAGACTTTAATATGCTTTTAAATTATTTCACTCATGTCAGACTGTTACTTGCTCGGTTTGGGAACAAACCAAAGCATATACATCACCAATCATGGGGCAGTACAGAAACCAATGACAGAGGTGAGTATTTACTAGAATTTATTATCGAAAATAACTTAGACATACTAAATATAGGCAATAAACCTACTTTTGTCACTGCGACAAGAAAAGAGGTCATAGATATCACGTTAGGTACTAATTTTATAAGTAACTTCGTAAAAAACTGGCATGTGTCTGAGGAACATAGTTATGCTGACCACCGACACATTTACTTTAACATAGAGGGTGACAAACTCCCAAAAGAAACTTATCGTAACCCCCGCAAGACTGACTGGGTAGCTTATAAAGCCGAACTGGACATCAAATTGCGGGGGGCCGACATGGGATAAAGAACGCAATAGACCTAGAGATAGTTGCCGACCAAATTCAGGAAGCGGTTATCTCGGCCTTCGAAAACAACTGCCCTCTTATAGGCAAAAGAGCCAACAGGAACGTGCCCTGGTGGAACAATGACCTAGCAAAACTAAGAGGACATGTTAGGAAACAATTCAATAGAGCTAAAAAATCAGGAAATTGGGACGAATACAAAAGGGCCTAACCGAATATAACAAATCATTACTCATGAGTGAATGAAAAAGGAACTCATGAGTGTGCCAGACTCCAGAAAATTCTCTCTAAGGATCCTCAACGAACGATAAACTCCCTCAAAAAGAGGATGGCGAATATACCAAGACCGGTTATGAAACCATGAACGAACTCTTCAAGGTACACTTTCCGGGATGCAGAATAATCAGTGACACTCAAAGAGACTGTTTTGATTCAGAACTGGAACCACCCAACTGGGCAACCAGGGAAAACTGGCAGATAGCAAAGAAGGTCATTGATGTAAATAAAATCAAATGGGCAGTAGACTCATTTGAGCCATATAAATCGACCGGGACCAGACGGCATATATCCAGCACTCCTAAGTAAAGGAGGAGACATGCTCCATAACAAGCTATGCAGTGTGCTTAGAGCCAGCCTGGCTCTGGGATATGTGCTAAGACTTGGAGACATATCAGGTAGCGTTCATACCTAAACCTGGAAAAATGGACAGGATACGGCCAAATCTCTGAGACCAAGTAGTCTAATGTCATTCGTGCTAAAGACTCTAGAAAAACTGATAGACAGGCATATAAGGGATAACGCACTAGCTATCAGACCATTGCATCAGAACCAATATGCCTATAGAGCAGGAACATCAACAGAAATAGCATTACATCAGATCGTAAAAAGAGCTGAATATGCAATTAAAAACAAAGAAGTACTTCTAGCAGCATTTTTAGATGTAGAAGGAGCCTTTGACAACACAACATTAACATCCATAGCTAGAGCGTCGAGAAGAGCAGGAATCGACGACACATGCTGTAGATGGATCAGTCATATGCTAGAAAATAGACTAGTAAGTACATATTTAATGGGGGAATCAATCACCGCACAAGTCACTAGGGGATGTCCACAGGGAGGGGTTCTGTCCCCTCTGTTATGGAACCTGGTGATGGACGGACTGATAAGAACCCTTGAAGCAAATGGACATACTACTATTGGGTATGCAGATGACCTTGTGTTGACTTCACAAGGAAAATTCAATCACACAGTTAGAGAACGACTACAGATGGCTCTAAACGTAGTAACAGATTGGACAGATCGAGAGGTTAAATATAAACCCCCGAAAGTCCAATATAATAGCATTCACCAACAGAAGGAAACTGGACGGAGTAGGCCCGATCCGACTGCGCGGTGAAGCAATAAATATTACGGGAGGAGTAAAGTATCTTGGGGTAATCCTGGACTCAAAACTTACTTGGAACCAACATATTCAAAATATAAAGAAACTTCAAGTATCAACTTCAGGGATACTGAAAGATGGGGCCACACAAAAATGAATCATATGACGAGTAACATACTTGGTATGAGAACAGATCATATGACTCTAAAATACCAATTCAACAATAATTTCGAGATTATTATCCAAGATCGGAACGAGTTGGACAGAAATACGGTCAATAGACCAAACATCAATGAATTGACCTGGTACACGGAAGGGTCAAAGACTGATAATGGAACTGGTGCTGGCATCTATTGTGTGCAAAATAAACACAAAGAGAGTCTTCAACTAGGAAAGTTTACCTCTGTATTTCAGGCAGAGGTCTGTGCAATTCTCGAATGTTTGAGGATCAATAATAAGAGGGCATATATTAATAAGCGGATCAGAATTTGTTCAGACAGTCAAGCTGCCCTAAAAGCCCTTAGCAACGCTAAAAGGTAACATCAAGACTGGTATGGGATTGCAAAGAAGAACTGATAAGGCTGGCAACTCACAACCAGGTCACTTTGATGTGGGTGCCAAGGTCATCAGGGTATCGAAGGCAATGAGAAAGCTGACGAATTAGCCAGAAATGGATCGTCGGAAGATTATATTGGCCCCGAACCGGCCCTTGGAGTGGCAAAAACCGTCATCAGGGTACATATTAATGAGTGGGTCAAACAACAACACAAAGAATACTGGAGAAAAATGCCCAGACAAATACATGGGAAGAAATTCATTAAAGAACCATCAAAACCCGTAGCCGAGCAACTGTTAGCAATGAACAGGAAACAGCTATGCACTATAGTAGGGTTACGCACAGGACATCTTCCTGTTCGAGAACACCTAAATAAAATGGGCCTGTACAACGGAGACCTAAGATGCAGAATGTGCAACAAGGAAACGGAGTCAGCCCTTCACATTCTCTGTCAGTGTGAGGCTTTGGATCGCAAACGGCAAGCAATATATGGAAAACCCTTTATGGAACCAGAAGATTACACTGCACAGCCAGATATGACCCTGTACAAATTAGTGCAGGGAACAAAGATTTTAGACTGGGTGCAGTAAACCGGTACAGGAGAAAATACAAAAAGCCCAAGAGGCTGCAGTATAACCGGATAGTACAAGGACGGCTCCTGAAGGAAAAAAAAAAAAAAAAAAGAAGCATATACAGGTTGTGTAAAACCGACATCGGCCAGTTATGAAAAAGGACAAACAGAAGTGAGACGACATATATTATAAGACGCCACCATCTTTACGCATCAAAGGTAGTGGGAGAATAAGACCGGCCCTTCACCATCTACCGTTAGTCATTCTTGCTAGTCAGTACGAGAAGTATTCGATATCAGAGTATTCTTGCTAGTCCGAATATTATAGTATTCCTGAATTCGCGATCTGGATTCAGTGGCCTAGGGATGCAATTCCCGCTTATGTTGTTTTGGTGAGAGGCATCCGTGCATAATAAGATTGTGCATAATATTTTTAAGAGTGCTTCTAGATGGTATTGGCCTATTTGGAAACATGTTAGCAAATAAATAATCACGTTCAGAATTGCCGTTATGGTGCCATACGACAATTTGATATTTTTCTTCGCGTCAATAAACCATTTTAACAAAATTTAAACAATAATATTATTACCGTTTACTTTAAGTACACTTCTCGCTCTGCCTGGCAGCAGGTAGTGAGCAGTGTTCCTAAACGGCACGGACAACTGACGCATGCGCAATAGCCGAGGGCGGCACCTAAGCGCGCATTGGCGGAACTCTGCCTGAACTCTCGTAGTGCACTTAACTTAAGCGCGCTGCGTAGCAGAGTTTGTGCGTTTGAACGACGCGCGGACTGTTCCGCCAATGCGCGCTTAGGTGCCTCCTCCGGCTATTGCGCATGAGTCAGTTGTCCGTGCCGTGTAGGAACACTGGTGGTGAGTGGGCCGGTCTTATTTTCCCACTACCTTCGATGCGTATGCGGTTGCTTCTTATCTGTCGTCTCACTTCTGTTTGTCCTTTTTCATAAGTGGCCGATGTCGGCTTTACACAACCTGTATACAGGGTTATTGTCCAAGAATAACTATATATAAAAACTAAATATTAGTTGAACCATAACTGCATTTGCTTTTCTATTTTTTTTTTAATGTTCATCGCATCTATTAATTCGTGGTAATATGAGAAAATATGTACCTAGGTGTTCGCTAAGCTATATCATCATTAAAGACAGGATCAGTTTTGTGCAGAACTAACAGTACAGGGTGGGCTTAGGGAACCAATCAGTGTTGTGCAGAGGATATAGATACTAGGCCTCGAGTACAGGCCCGGTATTTTTAGTCCCATTTAAGGCATATGTATACCATTTCACAGTCTTATCGCCTAGTTAATTAATCGGTTTTAACAGGGAGTAAAAGTAACTCTAACTTTAACTAAGAAGTGGTTGATATTACTTGCACCGTGTATACTCGTTACTGTACTCGCCATAGGCTCACCCGAATTTGTCAAATGTTTTGTGTTAGTTAAATGCACTTTAATATGCAAATAGTAATGTACTTTCAAGCAGTGGCGGTTGGTGATATTTCAGTTAGCCATATCTTGAAAACGACGCATGGGACCCACTTCACTTTTTAGGTGATGACTATACACCTCTTACAGAAAGGATTTATAGTGAAAAAACCGTCAACAAAGTTTGCGAAAAAAATTTCAAAAAACCTGGAGCACTCCCTGGGATCTCAGTAACGCTCTGTGGAATATTTGCAGTAAATTTTTTTTCGATAATCTAGAAACAAATATAAGTAGAGGTTTTTAGATTTGATACAAAATATTTTTTCAAAATGTTATGGCCATTTTAATTTTAATTTTATAGGAACATTTTGTTTCCCAAAATTAAAATGATCATAACTTTTTGAAAAAAAAATATTTTGTAACAAATCGAAAAACGCCTCCTTATATTTGTTTCTAGATTATGAAAAAATTTACTGAAAATATTCCACAGAGCGTTACTGAGATCCCAGGAGTGCTCCAGTTTTTTGAAAATTTTTTTCGCAAACTGTTGACGGTTTTTTCACTATAAATCCTTTTTGTAAGAGGTATATAGTCATAACCTAAAAAAGTGAAGTGGGTCCCATGCGGCTTTTTCAAGATATGGCTAACTGAAATATCACCAACCGCCACTTTTTCAAGAGGGTACTTAAAACCTAGTCCTCATAAATGCGAATTGCAAAAGACGATATTTTACGTGACCATGTTTCACAAAACATAAATAGTTTAGTGGGCCTTCCTCGCTAAAGCGGATTTCGTCTGTAATCTAGCTAACTTTTTCAAATTATTCGTAACTAAAAGAATTTTGCTTTCCGTGTTTTAACAATTATGTGTAGGTTATTTAGAGCTAAAAACATTTCAAAAATGAACTAAAATGCAAAATAATTACCTAGCATAGTAAATAAGTACTTAGCATAGTAAAAAGATAAAACAATCACTAGAAGTTTACGTCATCTCAATTTTGAAATGATTTAGACCAATCACATTCAACGTGCAAAAGATAAATGCAATTCGCCGTTATGTGGACCAATATTTACTCATGCGACAATGAACAGCATTGTTTTCATTACTCTGCAAGATAAGTTGTGAAAACGACATGTTTTTATTAAAAGTTTAAATCTATAGAAATAGGTAAACACGTAAAAATACTAGATATAAGATGTAACATTCAATACATGTAAAATTAGATAGCCAACTAAAATATTTATATGTATGTACTCGTAGGAGGTTTCTGATCTATAAACTGGTAGATATGTAGAGTATTTTTAAACGTAGAAGGTCTCAGTGGTCTGACGTAACCTTGTGTGACGTATGACGTCACACAATAGTTCATTTCAAGCGTTGGCTCTAATGGATTCATTCGCTCAAAATTAATTTACCACGCATTACGACACCCAATACATGATGGGTTTATGGGATCATCTGTTAAATAGCTCTGCATATATTGAGTTTCTATGAAATTATATGTATTTCGGAAACGATTCTGAGCCGGACCTGCTTCTAAAAACAGCAGGTTCCACCTCCTATGTTAAACATGTTGTCGGTGTTATGCACGTTAGCACGAAGCGATGCACATTGGTTCAGAACGACAATTTAGCTTAAATTTTAGAAAACTTAAAGCATTTTTCTAGTAAAGTCCGTTACTTATAGGTTTGACTTGTCAAAAAGTATTCAGCAAATAATCACTCTACAATGTAGGTATCGAGTGCTATAATTGTTTATTCTCAATTACAAATATCTAGATTAAACATGTCAATATTCTTCGAAATTCAAAATAATCTTTCTCTTTTTTTCCTCCGTCCTCTCTTCGTTCCCCTGGAAATCAAATACAAACAGTCAGTTTATTCTAAGATAAAAATAAATTTGTTACATATAATAGATTTTGCTTTTTAAAAAGACTTAAGTACACAAGTTAACTATTAATGTAAATCAAAAAACTTAATGTATTAAATTAATTACATAAAAAAGTTTACCTACTTTTCGTACTTAAATGATCCGGCCGAAAAGAACTCGAAAGCCAAGGGTGATAAACTTTACACCTGTTTTTATGTGCAACCAAAAATTGTTTTGAAATTGCTATGCACAAAAATGATCCTCTCTTTAATCATCATAATACATAACTGTATGTTCTCGGGATCGCTGAATCTGAAGTCGTTGTCTGTTAACCCAAGGAATCACTAAATCATAGAACACTACTAAAATAGTATTGAGCCGTTATAAAAAAAAAAAAACGTCATCAAAGTTAGCCTAGCAAAAAAAGGCCTTATTTCTATTCTTAATCTTAAATTTATAACCTAAAACCTCTCTAATCTATGGTTTTTAACCTCATTGAATTGTCAAGGCTGTCACATTATGTGAGGGGCACTTTTACCGGATATATAAAAAACTTCATGTGAAGATGAAACTATATTTTCGAAAAAATAAGACACTATTTAAAGAAAATGATGACCAGCCATATTTATATACATTTGAACTCTTATTTTAACTGTGTCAATAACGCGCTGCAGTATCCACGGTGTTCCATTAACTTCTTTAATTTTTTTGACAATGCGTGGCTGAAGGTCTCCCATATCGCCAACGGGAGTTTCTAAAATTGAATATTTTGGATATGGCAAGACAAAAAAAATCACAAGGGGTCAAATCGCTGCATATGATCTGCATGTTCAAACTAATTATACGAATTATATCTTCGAAAATTCGCCTATATACTTAATTAATTGTTTCCCTAGTAGTATGCGCACGGGCTCCATCTTGTTGAATATAACCTTCTTGCAGTTCGTCGTCATGCAACATTTGTAGAAAAGGTGTTAAGATTTCTAAACGGTACCTCTCTGCATTCAGTGTTCCGTTAAAAAAAATGCGTCCTCCTTCTGTTCACAGCTGCCCACACTCCAATTTGTTGTGAGTGTAGTGGAGATTCAATATAAAAGTGAGGGTTGTCTGCACTCCAAAGTCTCATATTCTGAGAGTTAACCTAGCCCGAAAGATGGAACCAAGCCTCATCAGTAAAAAAAAAAAAAGTTTTCCAAGACAGTATCGTTATTGTTAAAATGGTTAGTAAACCATTGGCAGAACTATAGTCTTATTGTTAAAGTTCGTCCGTTCTGGAAATTTCATGTCATTGTGTGGATTGCAGGCGATAAATGAGGTCAAACAGGCAACGGATAGGTATTCAGAGACCCCGGAAACAAATTGTTAGGGTGCTGCGGTGCAGCAAAATGCAACTTTTTTCCTTTATGTGTGCTAAATAGCACACTTGTACAATTACATAATATTAATAATAATAATATTACACTTTTATTTGCATTTTTTGAGAGGGAATACCGAAACAATGTTCCCCTTTTTCAGTCCGGGGCCACCAAATACCTACATATTTCCTTGTTATTTTCCAATATTGATCACTACTATTACATTCGTTAGTCTCGTCACAGTTTAAAGTAATCAGTTGTTTCACTCGTGTCTCCAAGTTTTTAGCGCGCATGATCTGATTCTGACCTAAAATATCGGTACTGCGCAACTAACCTTATATATACTACCTACTCGAACTATATTGGTACCTACAAGAACAAGAAAATACCTGGATTATTGCTTTGTGTGTTACAGACAAATATGTATTTGACGTTCTAATACTTCAATTCCAAGTCATTAATAATTCAATTATCTCCGGGTTCAAGTTGCAAGTGCACTGAACTTGAACCCGGAGATAGGGTTCAAGTTCAGTGCACGTTTGGAGTAAACTTAACAAACACAGTATCTCTTTCTGACAGTAAAACTAGCTACTGCGCAGGTTCCTTACCTTAATATAAAAAATAAAACTGTGAGCCAAAACTTCAAAGAGAACCGGCGTTTATGACACAACTGATTACTTTAAACTGTGGTCTCGTTGACCAAGAAGTATACAGTGCCTGATGATGTTTCTTTCGCAGCATTAGTTCTAAAGCTCTTAAACCGAATCAACGGACAAGTAGATGCAAATACGACTATAAATTCACAATATCACAATACGACTGTCAACAAACCAATCAACTGGATATAAATTAAAAAAAATAGGTTAATCAGTATTTCTACAAATTAATTTGAACTAGTATGGTGATATATAATGAGAATAATATCAATGTATGTATCACCAATTTAAGTTAGAACACACTATTACGATATCCCAATAATCATTTATTTAAAAAAATGTTGGGCAAAGTCACCCCCCCAACTAAGAGTTACACTTCGCCCACACTTCGCTTTCCCTAGCAAATAAGCTAGAAACACGTCCCTGAGGAAAGACAGCCTAAATTGAGATGACAATGAGAGCACTCCATAAAAAAACTGGTGTAATGGCACCAATTGGCAAAATAAGTTTTTTGAGATTATTATTATTACTAAAATACTGAACAGAATTACTAAATAAAGAAGAACAGACTTAACATTATATTGCTACATAAAATTAGAAAAAATCTGAAATACTGTTACGAGGTATGGCTATTAAATAACCGAACTGCTGTCATAACACTTTTTATTCGTTACCAATTACAGTAGAAACTTTTTCGCCTTCAGTGTACTCCCCTTGGCGATTTCTACATCCCTCCATACGACTTTTCCATTGTTGAAAGCAGTGCTCGAAGTCTGCTTCTGTCAGCTGGTTCAGAACCTTCGTTGCTTTTGCTTTAACCGCTTACACACTTTCGAATCTTGTCCCCTTCAACGCCAATCAGTGTCAGTGTCAGGATCAGTGTCAATGTTGTTTAGAATGTCAGCGCAAATGTTCATTCTTGATACCCTTTGCTCGGAAGTGAGGAGTTTTGGCACCATTTTTGCGCAAACTTTGCGCATGTTGAACGATTCATGCAAACTCTGGAGAACACACTCTTTGTCGATTCCTATTATTTCAGCAAGCCCTTGCATGCTTAGACGACGATCTTCGCGGATTAATTTACCAATTTTTTTCAATGTTTTGGTCCGTTTTTGACGTTGAGGGCCGTCCGGGGCACGGATCGTCTTCGGTCGTTTCACGCCCCTCTTTAAAACCTTTCAAAAACTTGTGTGGGGGATAAACATTCATTCCCGTACACTTCTTTTAACATTGCATAAGCTTCTGTAAAAGTTTTCCCCGGTTTAACAAGAAACTTGACATTAACCCGTTGCTCCATCTGAACACTTAACATTCTGTCGACACGTCACTGGTGCGTAGACTAATTCAAACGATATGCTACAGTTAAAACAACCCTTTATTACGGGGGGGTAATGGAATATATCTGTTTAAAATCAGAATGATGCTATATGTAGACAGTATGATCTGGTAGACAGTAGATGAATTAAGTGCAATACGGATACCCTGTTTTGGTCTGGAGACAATACGTTTCAAAAGTAAACTAACTTAAAATTGTTATAAAGCGTGCTATCCAATTTTAATTTCGGTAAGTTGGTAAGTGAAATACAGGTAAATATGGAGTTTGTTAAAGTTTAGTCGTTTTTTCAATTAAATCAGTTGTTTCTTTTTCATATGTCATCTGTGATTAGAAAAATAAATCAATTTGCAAAATCGATTTTTTTTAACAATGTCTTGTCATATAGCAAAAGTTAGTTTGATGTCTATACTAAAGCCTTGATCAATAATCACACACATAATCAAAAAAATGTAGTTCATATTTAAAAAAAGTATTCCATAATACCCGATTCTCCTCTACACACATTTCTCCTTGGTGGTTGAGAACCACATAAGATGACAAAATGTTTGCTTTATTTTTCAGAGCTGGGAACGTAAATTATTTTCCTCGATCAGATGTTTTCATTAACACTTTTCATTGTGATATTAACCTGAAAAAAATAGAGGGGTGAGATTGCCCAGTCCAAATCACACTGATTTAATAAACTTGAAGAATAGGGACAATCGTTTTCTACATATTCATTCCATTAGCAATAAATATAAACAATGGGACTTGTTTTTTTGTTTGGCTGGGCGAGGGAGAGTTTGAAGACCATATAATTCACTTAACTTCAAGTCTTGACAAATATATTCGGCTAGTGTCAAACATAACTCCTCAGAACACTTTTTTTCTTGTCTCTGGCGGGCTTCCTGTCAGTCAGAAGAACGACTTGGCGTCCATTGGCACCATGGGTTGTGAAATATGTAACAACAATGGAGGGAATAAACTCTTTTTTCAGAAGTTGGCAAAGTAGTGATATAATTTCCAAAAAATTTGTAGGATATAGTGTGTATAGGATAGTAATATGTCGTATGTTATTCTATTTATTTTATTTATTTGTCGTATTTTTTCTTCAGCAAACAAAAAAAAATGTAGTTTTTTTAAAATATCAGTAATAACAATATTATTATATCTTTTTAAACCAATTTCTGTGCCTGCAGTACAATGTATAATTCAAGCTTGAAATCCTAAAATCCTATACACGTTACATATGTCAAGTTTAGGTTAGAAAAGCGAAAATAAATGTCACATGAAAAATAAATCGAATTTTTTTTTAACATCGTCTAATATATTTATCCACTCTTATTCACAATATATTAATGCTAATGTCAACGAAAACTAGGTTGCAGTACATGTAATCCAAACTATGTAATATGTGAAATTTAATTGTGTTTGTTACTGTCTCTTTATAATTTTTTTCTTGGATGTATTATTCTCATACTAATTCGACATATTGTCATGTTATTGATACGTTTATTAATCGTTTGAAATAAGTTCGTTGATTGCCAAATTCTATTTTCGTCTGGTGTGCAGGGCAACACATTCTGTGATCATATCTTTATTGATTTAATAAGAGGTATTGAGAAAGATCAATGGAGCACCACCGAAGCCTCTGGGGTTGTTATTAAATTACACGACCCCGCTCCAGCAACGACTTGCTGATACATTAAACTCCTACAATCGCCGTATACAGGGCGTGATGTATCGTTCTCATATATTTACAAAATTCCACAATATCCGGTATTATTAGGACACTGTCAGTGCGTTGTAAAACTTAATAATGATTAAGTACTAGTCGTAATAACTAGTTAAATATATTTACTATGTCCTGTTCAATTCACTAAACTAAATCATTCCTCTACTTCTATTGATATTATACGCACTTTTTTTCGTAAAATATCGTCGCAGCACATTAAACCAATTCAGTGAAATGTTTAATTATCCTAGCCTTGGATTAATTGGTAAAAAATATGGGAGAGAAAATATTCAGGAGGGTGTACTGACTGATTTATCATAGGACGTGAGTTTTCTGGGAAACTTAGAAATGGACTGTTTAGTAGATTGATACTATTTTTAATTTTAGATTAAGAAACTAAACTTTTTTTTAGTTTAGTTTATTTGCTTTTTTTTACATATACATAGTGCATTCAACAGTAAATGAGCCATAACTTTTTAAATATTCAAAATGCAAAAAAATGTTAAATAGAAAAAGAACTATTATAATTAATAAAACTTTGTAATGGTTAAGTAAAAAAGGTATCTTGCCGAAAAAATAATTGAGGAATCGCGACACTTAGCGTTGTTAAGACATATGTTTTATTTCTGCCTTAATTTTGAGGGAAGGTGAGTAAAAGTGATTTACCGTTCACAAAAATTAATTTCTCTCAGCCACTTCTGAGAAAAACTCACTTCGTATGATGAATCGATCACCCTCTACAATACATAGATAGTGAAAAAATAATATAATTTCTTCACGCTAAAAAATAATATATACTTTGAAACTCTTAAAGTTCTTTTTGCGTACTTCTTATTTTCTCATTTTTGTAAGAAAGGAAGTTCCAGGAATATTTTCTTTTAAAAAAATGTTTGAGCAATCCAGTCATCTAAGTTCGAAAATGCATTTTCCTTAAAATTTTGAGGTGTCCCACCTTAGAATTAACCTGTTTCTTTTTTTTTAATCAGCAGAATGATGATTTTGTTTGAAATATGTTTTGATAGCATAAATCGTTTCCAAAATAAGTAAACAAAATAAATGAAATTTCGGTCGTCATTTTCCAAGATGATGGCTGTAGCACAACTTTATTCTTTGGAGACATTTGGTATGTTAATCAGGCGACCAAACATTATATTAAGAGATTAAATAGCTTAAGAGATTTTTTTACCTGAATAGTAAAACTCGGAAAATGAATATACAAAATACAAAAATTATATACAGAAAATAGACACAATTACATTTTTAAATCCTACTAGAAATAAAAAAAAAGGGTGAAAACGTCGTGTTTTTTCATCTGCCAAAAGTTATCCACCCGGCATTCGAGGTCGAAAACTTTACACCAAATAGTCCTAGAAAAAAAAAGATTCTGCAAAAGAATTAATGCAAGCTGAAGTGTTCTGAGGCTACGCATCAACTGGGCTAAAGGATAAAAGAAACACAGCTAATAACTACATCTTATCTGTAGATATACACAGGGCCAGATGCATGGCGGGGCAACCGGAGCCCCCACATATTGAGGGCCTCCACAAACCTTGGATTCAAAAATTTGATAACGATAAAAAATTTGCTTAGAGAAAGGACTTCGAAGAAATCATTAATGATTTTGACTATAAAAAAGCACATAAAGTGTCTTTCACTTAAATATAATAAGCCTATCAACTGTTCCCCGCTCATCATTCGTCAGACAGTAATAACGATTTTTAGGGAATTACAAAAAAATTGTATGTATCTTAATAGTGGAAATTTGTTTTTTTAAATGTAAAAATAAAATTATCTATGAATATTTATTGATTGAAAGGGCCTCCCCTTTCTTCATTGCCCCCGGCCCCTACACCCCTGCATCCGGCCCTGGTTATACAACAAACAATACATAAGACATAACTGCATGAGGAAGAAACAAATGGATTTTGACGATCGCCGCGCCGGCCCACTTATCTGCCTCCGTTCCAGCTGAAAGTTTCTTATAGAGCCGTGTATTAAATTAGACGCAAGTAACGGTGCGGCAAACTGTTAATTAAATCACCGACTAATTGCAAACCTGCTCTCTCCCATAGTAGAACGGACTAAAGCAAAGGAAGAGCAACTTGTCAGTAATTATTAATTAACAGCACGCTTTCAGCCGGCTTTCTGAGCTTTTACCGGCTTCTCTCGAGCTCCGCGTCTAGAACGGAATATGTTTATATGAAGGGCGGGCGGAAATCGACCCTAAACGGGGGCGGCGTAAGGCGAGGCCTCGGCTCCTAGCGGCGAACGTAATAGAGGTTATATTTCACGGAGAGCCTGCAATATACTATAAAGATTTCGAACAATTTCTCATTAAGCGCAATAAGCTACCAATTGTCATTTATTTTGTACGCAATTGTGAGAAGGTCGTGTTGAGATGCTGCGAAATTTAGTCAAACATGTCAAATAAACGAGGATAATTATTCGTTTGAGACGCCCCTCTACGACGCGTAATTATTTTGATTTATTTGCAGGGAATTTCTGTACTCGAATACTCGAATAGTGAACGCTGAGGGCGATTGAGAGAGTGGCGCTCTTCAGTCTTCGCCGAAGTTTTTTTCCGCTTAGCTCTTGAACTCTTCAAGTGACTGTAGTGCAGCCAAAAATCGTCTAGACTGTCCTTTCTTCATGTAAAATACATGTTACCGTGCAAGCCCGAAAATTGACAACAAATTACCTGGGATAGAAGCGATGAGCCTAGAATGTATCTTCTGAAGGGTACAGGTCCAAAAGGGGGCAAATCGCAATTTTACACAAATTGGTCTATTAGCGCCATCTTACAGTAATTTTAACACCTAACTTGACTATGGCTCGCAAACGTCCAAAAACCGTCTAGTGCCAGTAAGATTTAAATTTTTATTTATGCAAGTCACAGTCAGTCAGGTCCAAAAAGGGTAAAGTCCATATAAACAGCTGTACCTTATTATTACCTATTGTGATCTAATACGAGCAGTAAAGTTAGGTTAGTCGATGTAGCAAGTGTTTTCATGCGATATAAAATATAAAGTAAAGAACAATGAAAAATGAAAACGATAGTAGCGGAAATGAGGCTGAAGTGCTACCTAGTAAGATCGTATCAAAAAAAGAGAAAAAAACATGGCAGAATGAGGGATGTTATGAAAAAAATAGATATATAGATTGCTATAATACTGTAGCTAATCAACAAAATTATTTTTAGGTTTGATACCAATCACGGCAAAAAAATTTAAATGCCTGCAAGATCTAAAACGATTCTGTGGAGACGAAGCCAAAAAATATTTTGATAACCTTCCAAAGTGTTAGAAGTTATCAACGTTTTGTGTTCTGCGTTCAACAAAGAAGTTTTGTGTTACTAACTTTTAGTTATTTTTCAGATTTTCCTCTTTGTTATTGGGACTTGACCCCTTTAGGTCAATAATGTTTCATAGTTTGACGAAATTATTGCTCATTTTGTATTTGTTTTATGGAATGAAAGTTTAATTCATAATGCGTGTGTCTCATTAAATACCAAACTAGCTCAGCTAAACAATATAATTCATAATAACCAAATAATATTGTCACTAACTGGTTTTAAAGTTTAACATCTGTTTTTCTCGAAATAAACATTTTGTCACATAGCTCTTTATGGACCTGTACCCTTCTTCTATTAACAAAGTTTGAAACTATGGGAGATATTATATCATCCATGAGTCAAGTTTAATAACATTTTGAAGTAAAAACAATGGATAAAGATATCTACAGGAAAAAGAACATTTATTCAGTTAGTCGTCAATCATTCATAACTAAGGTGGTCTTTATAATCATTGCAATTCTTGCAATATTTTAGTCGATCAAATAATGGTTTGATATATATATATATTCCCTATAATTATATAGGGAATATATGCAAATTAATGATACCCAAACCGAAGAGATCCAAAATATAGAAATGTGAAACGGCATCAGAGAATACAGACAAAAATGATAAACTATGATGGTGAATAATAACTACAAAAAAAATAGTAGAAATGAACGTTAGGATGGCTAAAAATTATCTGTTAATGATGTAGCATTAAAAGAATAAACAAGAAACTTTATTGACAACAGTTCATTACTAGAGTTGTCCAGTTAACAAGCCGGAAAATGTGGAAAAGTTGATAAGCAGCTCCGATTTCAAAAATGTTTGTTTGTACGTGTTCTTTAGCCCCCCAGGAACATTCATCACCACTAACATCTGCCTTGCTATGAAAAATGAAAAAATTATGGTAGTTTTCCCACCCCCAAAGCTTCCCCAATAGTAAAAGTGATAAAACATTTTAAAAATTGAAAATTTCACCTCGGAAATCGTCTCTCGGGGGTTTTCGGGGTCGCTGATTACGAATCCGAGGTCTCGATCTAATTACAACAATTCAACCGGTAAGCATTACACCATACTGACGATGAGCTACTTTACAATGATAGGTACATATGAAAAAAACCATAGAGGTGCCAAATACTATAATACTGCGGGAAAGTATAAAAGTATGCATATAGCTCCCCTTTCATAAGCAAGAACTACGTTACCGACTGCAGAGGATAGTAAACAGATGAAGGGGGAATTTTGAAACATAAATATTGATTTTTTCATGGCGAAAACCTCATACTTAAAAGTAAAATCCTACAGCTTACAAACGAATCAGCTATCGAAAACTTGAAAGTGGAATTATATTGCTCAATTGCATTAGACGTTTAAATTTTTGTAATTGAACTTAAGATTCTTGACAAGCGACCCTGAAAACCCCCCGAGAGACCATTTCCGAGGTGAAATTGTGATTTTTTTTATCTCTGTCACTTCTAGGGGTGGTTTTAATGGGGTGGTGCAACCACCTTCACTCGATTTTTGACCGCAGATTCGTAATCAGCGACCCCGAAAACCCCCGAGACGATTTCCGAGGCGAAATTTTGAATTTATAAATTTCGGGTGGTTTCAATGGGGTGCAACCACCCTCACGCGATGTTTGACCGCGGATTCGTAATCAGCGACCCCAAAAATCACAGAGACGATTTCCGAGGTGAAATTTTGAATTTTTAAAATGTTTTATAACTTTTACTATTGGGGAAGATTTGGGGGTGGGAAAACTACCATATTTTTTTCATTTTTCATAGCAAGGCAGATGTTAGTGGTGATGAATGTTCCTGAGGGTCTAAAGAACACATACAAACAAAAATTTTTGAAATCGGAGCTGCTTATCAACTTTTCCAGATTTTACAGTATTTTCCGGCTTATTTACTGAACTATTGGCCGAAATGTGTCGTCGGACATAGGTACATAGGTGTACGCATCATGACATAATACATGTAATACAAGAAAGTAACTGATATAAAAAATAGTAAAAAATGTGTGCAAAATTTAGCCTCTTAATTAGCTTGATGACGTAGATTGGTTAACAGTACTATTATGAACTGGAGAAGATTCGTAAAAATTTTAATCCACTTCGGTAAGTCACTGCGTATAGTTTACTAACGCTTTACATCTACCAGCTGCTAACTATCTACTAAACTGGTAACTGCATCTCTGGAATGTATTTGTTCCAGAACTTGTTTATTGAGTATATTCAGGGGTACAACACAGTAAAGCATGGTAAAAATAAGACTAACATAAACTGAACTCTCAAGGGTACACCCCAATGTTTCACATTATTTATGTGAAACATAAAAATAGTCACTACAGACGTGTTTGACCTACACAGTAGTTGTTATTTTCAGACTACACATTACAGTCGTAAAAATAAATTCTTAAAAACTTCTCATTAGCAATGTTCACCTCGAGAAAGAATTTTGGAAAAAAATAAATGAGATTAACACTACTCTCCATTTAAAAGAAATGTTTTAAGTTCTATTCGAAAAAGGTATTAAAGACGAAATGTTTAGAACACTACGGAGGATTTTTTTCAATAACTTTTCTAGTAAAGTATTTGAAATCTTTTTTCAATAAAAACATGCCTATTTTTATCTCATTTTCCTTTCAATGAATCCATAAAATTCAAGAAATATAAACAAGCTGCTGGGATTTGAAACCAGGCCATCAGATTCAAAGACAAAAAAACTTATTTACATTACACCAAATCGCCTATGGCTTAAGCTGTCAAAAATTGTTTACATATCAACAGTGGCGGTGCGTGATATTTCAGTTAGCCATATCTTGAAAACGACGCATGGGACCCACTTCACTTTTTAGGTGATGACTATACACCTCTTACAGAAAGGATTTATAGTGAAAAAATCGTCAGCAAAGTTTGCGAAAAAAATTTTCAAAAACACTGGAGCACTCCCTGGGTTCTCAGTAACGCTCTGTGGGATATTTGCAGTATATTTTTTTTCATAATCTAGAAACTTGTTGCAAAATATTTTTTTTTTTCAAAAAGTTATGGCCATTTTAATTTTAATTTTATAGGAACATTTTGTTTCCCAAAATTGAAATGGCCATATCTTTTTGAAACAAAAATATTTTGTAACAAATCGAAAAACGTCTCCTTATATTTGTTTCTAGATTATGAAAAAAAATATACTGCAAATATTCCACAGAGCGTTACTGAGAACCCAGGGAGTGCTCCAGTGTTTTTTGAAAATTTTTTCGCAAATTTTGCTGACGATTTTTTCACTATAAATCCTTTCTGTAAGAGGTGTATAGTCATCACCTAAAAAGTGAAGTGGGTCCCATGCGTCGTTTTCAAGATATGGCTAACTGAAATATCACGCACCGCCACTGCATATCAGCCATGTTGAAAAAAAAATGGCTAAGACATATGGTTATCTTCCCAGATGTATATATTTGAATACTCGTTATTATTAATGATTTGTGTCATAGAAGCGTGTCAGTCCCCTCTAATGATATATATAATGATAGTATCATTGTGAGTCAAGTGGTGTGAGGACCCATCAGTCCTTAACCTCGTCGTATGGCTGTTGTATCCTCTATCGGTGTATCGTCGCGATAAAATTTACAATCCTCTTCTTGGTCCGCGGTGGAAGTAGAGTAGCCTTTGGGCGGTTGCCAAGCGACGCCGGCCTAGCATCGATACGAGGATGTTCGATTCACGGATTAGACCTATTTTACACATTTCAATTGCTAATCGCTTCTTCCGGATTATGCCCATGTGTCGCTTCCCACCGCGACCGATGCGGCGCGGTACTTGCATGCCCGCAAACTGCAGAAAGTCTATCGCCCGTAATCCGCCCTTAAACAACAGCGTCGTCTTTGTTGTTCGCAGAATTTTTCGAAAAAAAAAAATGAATGGCCACTGGTGGAATATAGAATTCTCATCTCACCATATTTCAAGGGAGCAAGGGGATATTTTAGAGGGTGATTATTAATCCTACATGGAAGGCTCTTATAGTAAAAAAATGATATAGTATGTAAAGCTTTGGAGAGGAATTCCAAAATACATCATTTCAGCGAAACCGCAGTTCTAGAGTTACAGCTTTTTTACAATTTCCCGAAAGACGAAAAATTAAAGTATATTCGTAATTTTTTTAATTCCAACTTTAACAACGCGGAAAATTATGTAAAGCACAAAAATAAAAAGTTTATTTTTTATTTTGAAAATATTAATTACAATAAAAATATATTTCTCGCAAATATTTTGTAAGCCTTCTTCGAGATAATAATAATAATAATAATAATTTATTATCTATTGAGGCATTACATTCATCAACTACCACCGGAAGAGCAATACCTGGGAATATGTCAAGACAACAAGATCAACCACACACAACTGAAGAAAGAATTCCAAGAGAAATACAAGAACCGCGTGACAAAGTTGCTGAATACGCTTTTATCTGGAGGCAATCTTAGTGCTGACAGGCTCCAGTGCTGACATACTCTTTCGGAATCGTCAAGTGGTCCGTTACTGACCGCGATGAGCTCGACCAACTTACCAGGCGGCTGTTAACTAAATTCAGACAATTGTCTATGTCTCTTCAGTAATCAGACTCTATCTGCCTCGAAGACGAGGTGGGAGAGGTCTATTGAACATAAAAAACCAGTGCCTTAACCAAGAAGCTTCCTTAAGAAGATAAATACTAAACAACAGGGACACGCTAATAACAGCAGTAGCAAGAGAAGACGCTGGTTACACACCTTTGAGCCTAGGATGTGAACTTCTTCCAGTCGACGTACCAACAGAAGAGGAGCTCCGGACACAGTGGATGGAACATGTTTTACAGGGCCGTTTTCCAAAAAATGCTACAGCCAGACCACATCGACAAAGAAAATTAATTTAAATGGCTTACCGACGGCCAGTGGCAGTTGGTGAGATTTCAGTTAGCCATATCTTGAAAACGACGCATGGGACCCACTTCACTTTTTAGGTGATGACTATACACCTCTTAGATAAAGAATTTATAGTGAAAAACCGTCAGCAAAGTTTGCGAAAAAAAATTCAAAAAAACTGCACCCTGGGATCTCAGTAACACTGTGAAATATTTGCAGTATATATTTTTTTCATAATCTAAAAACAAATATAAGGAGAGGTTTTTCGGATTTTTTTTATAGGAACGTTTTGTTTCCCAAAATTAAAATGGCCATAAATTTTTGAAAAAAAAAAATTGTAACAAAAGGTCGAAAAACCTCTCCTTATATTTGTTTCTAGATTATGAAAAAAAAATATACTGCAAATATTCTACAGAGCGGTACTGAGATCCCAGGGTGTTCTGCAGTGTTTTTTTGAACATTTTTTCGCAAACTTTACTGACGGGTTTTTCACTATAAATCCTTTCTTTAAGAGGTGTATAGTCATCAGTGTCATCACCTATAAAGTGAAGTGGGTCCCCATGCGTCGTTTTCAAGATATGACTAACTGAAATATCACCAACCACCACTGCCGATGGCTATCTGTACCCCGAAACCGAAGGCTTCTTGACTGCCATTCAGGACAGGGTTATAAAAACAATAAATTACCAAAACTCCAACAAGATGGTCCACCAACAACTGGCACTCAATGTATGGCCTGTTAGCGACGGCTCCGCCATACTACAAATATGCCCCGGAAACTGTACTGGAATCGGAAACAGCAGTGATGTATTGGGATAGATCACCGACTGAACAGTGGACTTCAACCGACCAGATATTGTGCTGATCAACAAGGAACAACGAAGAGGTATCATCATAGACATCGGAGTGCCAGTTACCCACAACATTCAGAAGACTGAACGGGAGAAGATCGCGAAATACAAACATTTATCTATCGAGCTGAAGCGCCTATGGAAACTGGAGAAGGTGGAGACGTACGCCTTAGTAATATCGGCAGAAGGAGTGATGACGACCAGATTCGCCAAGAACATCGCGACATTAGGATTACCTTATAATATCATTAGAAGTGGCCAGAAGGCAATATTGTTACAAACAATGTCATGTAGTAAGAAAGGTTTTGGGATAGGATGAATTTCTTCCCTCGCCTGAGCCTAGTTCCTGCTGGAGGCGGGGATGAGATATCAATATCCATCACTGTCTGCAGCAGGAATGGGTGAATGTTTCCCAGCGTTTACGCTGAGAAGTGTGACTATAAAGTCGGCGAAGTAATAATCTACTGAGGTGATATTTTTCGAAAAATTATTTCGTAAATTTCGCTTGAGATGTTTTCCTAATAATAGTCCTATTACTTATATTAGGTTCTAATTATAGCCCAAGAGCTCATGACAAAAGCAGAACGTATTTTGTAGAGGCCCATATTTAATTATAGTATTGTATTATGGATGTAGATGAGTCAACAAGAACTGGCACGATCAGATAGCGGGACAACTGGAGGCGACACTTTGCAAAAGTTTGCAAAGAGCAAAATTTCAACTTTTACAAAACATTTTCATTTACCTTAACGAATCTGCATTTTCGCTATGGCCCCTTAATAATGGAACACCCTGTATGACAATGTTATCTGACTGGAAAATGTTTTGTTTCTTGAGTTCACTTTTACACTTGAAAGCCGTGTTAATCCCAAAACTGTCGCTAATGGTGTAAAGAAAAGGAAAAAAAAGAATATTAGAAAAAAACTTTTATTGGATGAGAAAACAAAAACTAAAATAAAAAGGTTATTGTTTGGGCAGGGACAACTGGAAACCATGTCGTTGGTCCTGTTTTCATTGATGGAAACTTGAATTATTTAGCATTGTTTCAAAACAGTGTCGTGCCAACTTTGGCAAATTTATATCCTGTTCAATAAAAGCCATAAGTTCCAGCTAATGGGATAGTACGAGTATTCCAGTAAGATGGAGCAGCACCCACCACATTATGAAATTGTCCGGCATTATCTAGACTTAACATTTAAAAATCGATGGATAGGAGGCGAGGGTAGGTAGAACAGCCAGCGCGATCACCTGATCTTACGTCACTAGACTTCCTCTTATATATATGTGAAAAGTATGCTATACAAAATGTTAGATGTTGATTGACATTAGAAGACATTTTTATTTGCGGTTAGGATGCTGCCAAGACGAGGCATGCATTTTGAAGACCTGCTACATTGAGAATGAGGTTTTTCATTTTATTACATTGTCATGAACGAAACTGTATTAATTATTAAGTTTTTAGTTTGGTGTAGTGAATTTCGCCAGTCATATGCATTTTTGTTTCTCTTAATTTTTGAAATAAAGTTTGATACCATAGTATTACTTTTGAATAAAGAATGAAAAGAACTTTCAAATGAGGTACCACAAACCCCTACTTCTAATTTAAACATTTGAGGGTTGCAACTGTCATTCGAAGGGGGTTGAATTTACACGTGAAATTTTTATATTAGAGGATGTTATTTTAGAACCTAAACTAGGATTTTTGTATGTAATTTTGTTTTGTAGGTCATTAATTGAGATACTGAATTTATTCCACTTAGCTGTTACACACTGTATATGCTAAAAATTATGGCGATATATCTCCAAATACTGGGTGTTGATTTTTATACTGACAATTTAACTGTAAAAATTCCCAAAATATGTTCCCAGGATTAGGCACCGAAAGTCACCTCAGCAGATATTTATATTTAGCGCACACATAAGAAAGATCTAGTAGGCAGCGGCGGCAGCGGCGCTCTGCAGGGAACATCTGTCGCAGGCCCCAGCCAGCTGGTGTCGACACGGCGTTAAGGCGTCCCTCCCCGCCACGCCCGCCGCCCCGCCGTCGATGTGCCGCCGCCGCCGCCGCTACCGCCGCCGCCTAGCGTCGTGACACCGCCGCCGCCGCCACCCTTTCGGGCCACCTCAGACCCAGATATGAACCCCAAGCGGCGGTCGCGATAACGCTCCTAATCCCGGCGACCGGGAGCGGGAAAGGAGAGAAGGAGGAGAAGGAGGAGAAGGAAGAGGAGGAGGAGGAGAAGGACGGGGAATACTTTCGTTATTCGCTGCGAGGAAGATAATGTCGGATTACGGGCCTGCTAATGAACGCAGCGAGGCTACGCACTGCGACGGTAGCCGCTGGCAAGGCGTTGCATACACCTCAATAAAATTACCCCCCATTTTTGAAATCTGTGATTTTTTCGACGTAAATCGTTTGTCCGTGATTGCTCGTTTATTGTTTTTGTTTGGTCGTAATTATATGTGACATATAATTCCTACGAAATCTACTTACATACCATGTCTAGATCTAACTGGTATGAATTAGATATCGTATAGAAATTGTTTTTCTCACGATATCATTAAATGTCCCAAATGGTACCATTAAATATGATATCATTAAATGTCATTGTCATTAAAATCTCACGATATCTAATTCCTATGAGATCTACTTCCCACGACGAGATATACATTTTCATCTCTGTACCTCAGAACCAAACTATGTTCAAATATGCAATATTTCAGTTAATTATGTTAAGTATATAACAAAAACATCATTTTTAATTTGTTCGAAAAATCAAAACTCTGTGATAATAAATGAAAAAGTTAGACCTTTTTAAATAATGTTAAGTCCACTAGCTTCTTAGAGCCAATGTAAGTCAAGTGACTTTAATATTGTTTGTCTTCAGGAGATTGCTCCACTTTAATATGTTAACTCCCAATAACCTAACTTTCCTCAATGGAGTCCTACTAAACTGCGTTTTCTTCCAGGGCAATCCGTTATTTCAATGTTTTGTAAAGGTTGCTTGCAAGTTATAGTTTAAGTTTGTGTTGTGGGTTCGATAAAAACGGTAAATTCGTACGTTAATTTAAAATAAAACGTTCTTGAACAAAAACTGTAAAAATGAGCACAAGAGCTCTTTTATGTTGGATCCAACTCTATTATGTTGGAAAAGAAACCAAATCGAAAGTCCATAAGTAATAAATTTTTGACCAAAGGGCATAATCACTTGGAAGCGGATGGCGATCACTCAGTTATTGAGCGGGAAAGGAAAACAGTCTCACAACTTAGAATAGTAACGCCATAGGACTGGCAACAAGTTGTGAGATTATGTTCTGTCAAAAAAACCCTTTAATGTTACGGGGATGGAGACATACGACTTTTTTTATTTCAAAAGTCTTTTTGAGACATTCGACGCACCTTTTGTTATGCGAAAAAAATCAGGTGTTGGGACACACTTCCTAATTTCTCAAAGCGTTTATTTCCAAGTAAGAAGAGATAATCCGGGAATTCTCTTTTTTCAAAACAAATTTCAACGATGACTTCCAGACTGTTGCTGTAGCGAGATATTCAAGAAAACACAATATTTGTCTGCCTGAAGAATTGCCTAATATTAGAGAAGGTTTAAAAGAATTTCAACAAAAAAGTATGAGCTTCAAAAAAATGTTGCCTTATATTCCCTCAGTATTTCATAACTTCTATAATAATCTGCCCCACAGTGATGACGAAACCGAAAATTATTTTTAACCAGAATGTTTTTGTTTATTTTGTTTATTATTGTTATAAATAATAAATATCCATAAACATAATGTGACTTAATTTTATTTACCTTTTTTTGACAGCACTTCATAACTGGACTTAATATATATCATGTCCAAATTTTCAGTTTTTTTGTGCAAGTTAAACTATGTTGTCGCTTTACAAAAAAACTAAATATTAATTTTGCGTAATAACCGAATATTATATCGGGAACTTTAACGAAAAACTTTAATTTTAAATACTATGAGTGTACAACAAACATTATTCCTGCAATATAAAAAAATGCTTAAAAAAAACTAAACACGTTTTTCTCTAAATAAGAATTATGTGACTTCTAACGATCTACATCAAAATCTAGATTTTGATGTAGATCGTTATCTCGCGATTGCTTGTCTATTGTTTTTGTTTGGTCGTAATTATATGCAATGACATAATTTCTACGAAATCTACTTATATACCATGTCTAGATCTAACTGGTATGAATTAGATATCGTATAGAAATTGTTTTTCTCACGATATCATTAAATGTCCCAAATGGTATGTCATTGTCATTAAAATCCCACGATATCTAATTCCTATGAGATCTACTTCCCACGACGAGATATACATTTTCATCTAGATTTTGATGTAGATCGTTATCTCGTAATTGCTTGTATATTGTTATTGTTTGGTTGTAATTGTTTATGTGATATATAGAAAATAAGTCGTCACGAGCAAATGAAAATAATGCACGATCAATGACGAGCAAACGACGAACAGATATGCGTCGAAAAATTCAGTCATTTCAAAAATGTGGGAGCTGGAGACGGCTCTTCCCTTTCTCATAGCCGTGCTGGAACTCATACACTGGTGGTTAGCCGTATGAATGTTTTATATGGTCCCAAAATGACGTCCCTTGAGGTGATTTTTCAATCTTGGGAAGAGAAAAAGGTCACAAGGACTCAACTCAGGCGAATAAGGAGGCTGAGGAGCCACAGGAATATTTTTACTGGCTAAAAACTCGTTTACTGAGATGGCTGTGTGACAAGGCGCATTATGGTGATGCAACATCTAGGTGTTCTTGATGTTTGGTCTCACACGCATGACCCTTTTTCGAAGTTTTTCAAGAACCTCTCTGTAAAAGTGTTGATTTACTGTTTGGCCTGGAAGCACAAACTCATTGTGGACAATCTCCTGGTTATCAAAAAAAGCCATAATCTTCAAGGCTCATCTTCAATCGACTCTCTTCCTTCTGAGATTGCTTTAAACCACCGAAAAACATGGGCACTTGAAAAAACATTGTCTCGGTAGGCGTGTTGAGGTTTTGCAAAAGTATTCGTTGCGCTGTATCCAAGTCTGAAGTAAACCTGATAGTACACCATTGCTCAAAATTAATGTCACTCATTTTTAAAACGCACTAGAAAAAAAAAGGTTTACGAAAACAGTCACAAAGAACAAACAAATGACTCATGATTTCAAACTTGTACTGAAGATGCATTACATGTTAACCTCCTGCCCTTCCAAGTTCCATCTCCGCAATGTTGTTAGTGGTCTGTTCCAACAGAACATTTAAGAACCGTTCTTGAACGAGTAATGAATTATTTGTGCGCATGTGTCAATTTAGTATTAGTGCAGAACTAATATCTGTTCTGATGAAACAGCGGATTTCTCTCACCGCAAAAAAATCAACGTAAACAGTGCTATTAACATAACCTTAAACACACCTTCTTAAAAGATCATTTTTTTAACATTTTATCAATGATAGTAACTAGACCTGCAAAGAATTGTTAATGGCAACAACGATAGAGGTTGAAGATGAATGGTCCTCGGAGGAATTAAAGAAGAGTCAGAAGAAAGACAGTGACCTGAAATTAATCCGGAACTGGCTAAAGAATGGAGTTCGACCAACTTGGCAGGAAGTTTCCAGATATGGTACGACTATCAAGGGATACTGGGCTCAATGGAATTCCCTTTGTCTTCGCGATGGCCTACTGCATCGGAAGTGGGAGAGCCCCGATGGAGTATCCGCAGTCTACCAGTTGGTCTTGCCTAAAGCAAGAATCCACCAAGTGTTAGAAGAACTGCACAACAGCCCAACCGGAGGACATTTTGGAGTAACCAGGACTTTGGCTCGAGTAAGGGACCGATTTTATTGGATAAACTGTCGCCGAGACGTCGAAGAATGGTGCAAGAGATGTGATCTGTGCTCTGCCAAAAAGGGACCAAAAACAAGAAGCCGTGGTAAAATGGTGCAGTACTTATCCGGAGCACCATTCGAGAGGGTAGCAGTTGACATTCTTGGACCTGTAACCGACCGTGACAACAAATATTTGATGGTGGTAATGGACTATTTCTCGTAATGGCCCGAAGCTGTACCCCTCCCCAATCAAGTAGCAGAAACTGTAGCCGAAGCGTTCATCGAGAATGTCATAGCTAGACACGGAGTACCCCTCGAACTGCATTCTGATCAAGGAAGAAACTTCGAATCAGAGCTGTGGCAAGAAGTAATGAAAATACTGGGCATCAAGAAAACCAGAACTACTGCACTTCATCCTCAGTCAAATGGCATGGTTGAACGTCACAACAGAACCATATGCCATTACCTGTCTAAATTTGTGTCTGAAAATCAAAGGGACTGGGACAAATTGGTGCCTCTGTTCTTGCTGTCGTATCGAAGTTCCCAGCATGAGTCGACTACCTACACTCCGTCTATGCTGACCTCTGGAAGAGAAATGAAGTTGCCTACTGATCTCATACTTGGCCATCCAGTAGAAGAAAATCAGGAACGATCTTTGCCAGAATTTGTGGAGGACTTGCGAGAGAGAATGGACCGGATCCACCGATTTGCCAGGGAGAAGCTGAAAATTCACAGCGACAAAATGAAGCAGCATCTCGACACTACATCAACAGAGACTGCATTTAAGCCTGGTGATGCAGTATGGTTGAACGCCCCAAAAAGGACGAAAGGAAAAAGTCCAAAGCTTCAGAGCAACTGGGAAGTCCCGTACACCATAATAAAGAAAATCAACGACCTGGTCTACCGCATCCAGCTGTCTCCAAGAAGCAAGCCGAAGGTGGTCCATCTGGAAAGGCTCGCAAAGTACACAGGACATAATCCACCCGATTGGTTTGTCGTCGAAGATCCACCGCCTAGGACTGAAGACAGTGTTATTCGGGACGAATAACTTTGAAGAGGGGAGCAGTGTGACATTTGTAAAAGTGACATTTGTGACAGCTGACATTTATTAAGTTTTATAGTTTACATATTTAGTCTATTTAGTTTATACACTAGCTGTTAGGAAAGAATTGTATGGAATGACATATTATATATTCTAGATGTCAAAGGAATTTTCTAGAAAATGTAAAATTTATAAATACTGGTGTTGCTGCTAGGAGTTAGTCAGTTGTGACTGGGATGTTAAAGAGAGAAGATCGCAGAGTTGTTACAGTTTTAATAAACGTGTTTGAATTGAAGAAGTGAATCATTTGAAGAGAAATTCGTAACAATATAATGATTATTGAAATTACGTAATGACGTAATGTAATTTCTGGTTCTCAGAATATCCTTCTGAGAATATCTTTTAGAATGTTTTAGTCTATTTTTGTTTCCTAGTAGAAGCTCTGAGGTGTGGTTATCGAATCGCCCGGTATGTACATAATAGGTAATCATTTGAATCTACAACCAATTTAATTTATGTGACTGCGCTAAAATATTTTTTCCCAATGATTTGATTCGATTAACTTTGCTTTTGTGTTAACACGGTGTGGTATTCTCAAGCCTTATTGTGTTCCCTGTTTTATCCCCTCCACATTACTGATTTTCATCAATAAAATAACGCAAAGTCTGACAATTCCGTTAGCGGAATGTTAATTATGACGCCAATGACACATTGTAGTAAATTCCATCACTTACTAGCGTGATATGATCGGATCGTCCCCGAAAACACTCCACAAACCCCCAAAACGCCCCTAAATATTGGAGACGAGTTCATATTTGTTGCATACCTTTATGCATTTGCCGGCAAATATGCATCACTCGCATTGTTTCCAATTAATAGCTCGTCGTTCGCCTATATTCCCTAACCGACAGCGTGAAACACAGGTTTCACTTCGCTAGGAAGTTTATTATATCCCGTTATTACCAAGATAAATTCAAGTAAAAAGTAGGTACTTTTCTGTTAACGTTTTTCGTATTTTCGGTTAAGATTTATCATTATCAAACATATAATTCTTATATTTAATTATAATATTATAACAGGTACTTGTACTGGGTTATTCTCGAAAATGGAACTCCCCCATAACTTTTTTTGTTTTCGGAGGTGTTAAATGAATTTTAAAATTGGATATTACATATAAATCTGCATATAATGTCATAAGTAGGGTCCAGAAAGTGTGCTACAACGCAGGGTTGGACTCATAATACGTCATGTCATTGACGGAAGGCCATATGAGAGGTGTGTGAAGTTAGCACCCCCAAATTGGAATTTTTAGTCCATTTTAGGCTCATTATTTTGACCAAGTTATGACCAGCTTTGGCCAGTAAGCAGTTTATTTTGACCACCTTTTGTTTGAAAATGGGAGCAAAACAAATTTTTTGAGCATTTTTTTTTTGGCCGCACCCCCCAAATTGGAATTTTGAGTTCATTTTGGGCTCATTATTTTGACCAAGCTTTGACCAATTTTGACCACCCATACATTATTAAATATTAATGTTTTAAAATTTCAGAAAATGTGATCCTAGCACCCCCAAAGTAGAATATTAAGTCAATTTAAGCTCGGCGTTTTGACCAAGTTTTGACCAGTTTTGACCAGCAATAAGTTTATTTTGACCACCTTTTTGTTTAAAAATGCGGAGCGAAACTAAGTTTTTGAGTATTTTTTCGGTCCGCACCCACCAATTGCAATTTCGAGCCGATTTCGGTATATAAAAAAAGTGATAGAAACAAAAAATCGATGTATTATTAAAATCCGTAATCATATCAAGTTACCTCGATCATATCTGTTTCTAAAAAACAACATCACAAACATTGTTTTTTTAACACAATCATTTTATAAAGTAGCTTTATTTTATTTTCATTTGAAATGTGTAAAGTGAACAAAAGGTGGTCAAAATAAACTGTTTAATGCTCAAAACTTGGTCAAAATAATTAGCCCGAAATCGGCTCGAAATTCCAATTGGGGGGTGGGAAAAATGCTCAAAAACTTAGTTTCGCTCCGCATTTTTAAACAAAAGGTGGTCAAAATAAACTGTTTACTGGTCAAAACTGGTCATAACTTGCCTAAATAATGAGCCTAAATTGGACTCAAAATTACAATTTGGGGGTGCTAACTTTACACACCTCCATATGAGAGGTCAAAAATACAAGAGTAAAAATGTGTTAATAATGTACATAATAATGTAATACATTTCTTCTCGTTAAACGTGAGCGATTTGGCCTGTATATATGGTTATAGAAGGAAAATGATCGACCACATCTACTGAAGTTGAAGGTGCAAATTCAAAATAGTTCACATGGACAGAGGACCACACACCACGCACATAATTTTCACGAATTTCGCACAGTTGTTTATATCACTAACAGTTGTTTGTTGTCACTAACATTAGTGCATTATTATTTAGTCCATTAAAGAGGACAATGCTCGTGTTACTACTATTTATATTATAGTTTTAACCGTTGTTTGCAAAACCCGTTTACTAGCTATCAATATCGGGGGGCATATCAGGGACATTTAAATGTTTCAGATATTTATCTGAAACATTTAAAATTCGTATCAGAACATTAACGATCTTATTACCGCAAAAATATATTGTTTCGTCCACTGTCAGCCGCAGAAATTTATTGCGTATGTATTCTTTGATATTTCCAATGACACTTTGATATGTCTTCTGTAAATATTTTTTACGCAATGTACGGCTACTAGACAATGGACAATCGGATACATATTTGTCAAAAAACGTCTAAAGTGAATATCGTCGACCACGTTCCACTAAAGACTACATGCGCAAAACGTTATGCACAAATCAAATCAAAATTCCTCTTTTCTAACAGTACCAGTAATATGTTGTTGATGTATGTGAGATGTAAATACACTACGCGAACTATAAAAGAAATATGTACATGATGCAAAATACGTATGTACACTAGGGTGGTCCTTATTTTGGAAAAGTCCCGATTTTTTTTGAGTGCTCCCACTAAATCGGAAGTAGAGGCCTAGAAAATAATTATGAAACAATAAAAAGTCGAAAAAAATAAATATTAACCCGTGCCCCACGCAGGTTGAATTTTAAATGGGATTTAACATGGGTTTTCCGGTTTTGTAGGTTAAACCAAGCGTTGATCACTTGATTTCCATCGGTTCAAGTTTTTCAAGGTTTCCTCAGGTTTTCGATATCGCTGAATCCAGATATCATGTCAAAAACCGGTTATGACTAATGACAGCTGTCAAAAAAGCGGTCAATAAAAATTCATTTTTTGATTATTTAAAATGAACGTAGCGGAATGAGCGATAAGATGAACCACGTAGCGGAAGGCCTTCATCTTCAAGACCGATGAAAATGTCGATAGAATAAGGGATCTTGTGCGTTCTGATCGTCGGTTGACGACAAAAATGATCGGGGAAGAGTTAAATTTGAATCACACCACTGTTCATCAGATTTTGACTAAGGAATTGGAGAAGGTGTCTTGACTTTTTGGAATCGATTGAAAATGGTCCCCATTTTATGGAACTGGCGATGAGACTTGGGTGTTTGAGTATGACTCGGAAACCAAGCGCCGAAGCATGGTTTTCGGGTGGCACACACAAGATCTCCAAGACCTAAAAAAGCAAGAATGTGCAAGTCGAAGATCAAATGCATGCTGATTTGCTTTTTCGATATCTAAGGAATTGTCCACAAAAAGTTTGTGCCTCCAGACCAAACAGTAAATCAACACTTTTACAGAGAGGTTCTGGAAAAACTTCGAAAAAAGATCATGCGTGTGACACCAAACATCAAGAACAACTGGATGTTGTATCACGACAATGCGTCTTGTCACACAGCGATTTCAGTAAACGAATATTTAGCCAGTAAAAACATTCCTGTTGCTCCTCGGTCTCCTTATTCGCCTGACTTGAGTCCTTGCGACTTTTTTCTCTTCCCGAGATTGAAAAATAACCTCAAGAGACGGCATCTTGGGACCATAGAAAACACTCAAACTGCTGTAACCGACCTGCTGAAGGTTATTCCATCATATAAGTTCCAGCACTGCTATGAGGAATAGAAGTCTACGTCTCCAGCGCTGTGTGGTTTCCCAAAGAAGTTATTTTGAAGAAGACAATACTGAACTGTAATTCTATTCGAGGAAAAAAATCAGTCTCTTTAATTTATACATCTCGTATGTTTGTAAATATATAATACAAAGAGCATTTAAACCGAATATATAATATAGTTTATTTGTAAAAGAACTGTGAATAAGAACAATGTGAAACAAATACAAATAAACTTAGCATCCCACAAAGTCATTGACTGGACGTGGTAGTTAAGTAAAAATCGGTATTGTTGCACACATATTAACATACTGTTACGAATTTCACTTCAAATTAATCACTTCTTCACTTCTAAACACTTTTATTAAAACTCTACAACTCTGCGATCTTATCTCTTCAACATTCAAATCACAACTAACTCTATCCTAGTAACAACACCAGTATTTATAGTTTCTACATTTTCTAGAAAATTCTTTTGACATCCAGAATATTCAATATGTCATTCCATACAATTCTTTACTAATAGCTAGTGTGTATAAACAAAATAAACTAAGTATGTAAACTATAAAACTTAATAAATGTCAGCTGTCACAAATGTCACTTTTACAAATGTCACATTGCTCCCCTCTTTAAGGTTATTCGTCCCGAATAACACTGTCTTCAGTCCTAGGCGGTGGATCTTCGACGACAAACCAATCGGGTGGATTATGTCCTGTGTACTTTGCGAGCCTTTCCAGATGGACCACCTTCGGCTTGCTTCTTGGAGACAGCTGGATGCGGTAGACCAGGTCGTTGATTTTCTTTATTATGGTGTACGGGCCTTCCCAGTTGCTCTGAAGCTTTGGACTTTTTTCCTTTCGTCCTTTTTGGGGCGTACAACCATACTGCATCACCAGGCTTAAATGCAGTCTCTGTTGATGTAGTGTCGAGACGCTGCTTCATTTTGTCGCTGTGAATTTTCAGCTTCTCCCTGGCAAATCGGTGGATCCGGTCCATTCTCTCTCGCAAGTCCTCCACAAATTCTGGCAAAGATCGTTCCTGATTTTCTTCTACTGGATGGCCAAGTATGAGATCAGTAGGCAACTTCATTTCTCTTCCAGAGGTCAGCATAGACGGAGTGTAGGTAGTCGACTCATGCTGGGAACTTCGATACGACAGCAAGAACAGAGGCACCAATTTGTCCCAGTCCCTCTGATTCTCAGATACGAATTTAGACAGGTAGTGGCATATGGTTCTGTTATGGCGTTCAACCATGCCATTCGACTGGGGATGAAGCGCAGTTGTTCGGGTTTTCTTGATGCCCATTGTTTTCATCACTTCTTGCCACAGCTCTGATTCGAAATTTCTTCCTTGATCGGAATGCAGTTCGAGGGGCACTCCATGTCTAGCTATGACATTCTCGATGAACGCTTCGGCTACAGTTTCTGCTTCTTGATTGGGAAGGGGTACTGCTTCGGGCCATTTCGAGAAATAGTCCATTACCACCATCAAGTACTTATTGCCACGGTCGGTTACAGGTAATGGTCCAAGAATGTCCACAGCTACTCTCTCGAATGGTGCTCCGGATAAGTACTGCACCATTTTACCACGGCTTCTTGTTTTTGGTCCCTTTTTGGCAGAGCACAGATCACATCTCTTGCACCATTCTTCGACGTCTCGGCGACAGTTTACCCAATAAAATCGGTCCCTTACTCGAGCCAAAGTCCTGGTTACTCCAAAATGTCCCCCGGATGGGCTGCTGTGAAGCTCTTCTAGCACTTGGAGGATTCTTGTTTTAGGCAAGACCAACTGGTAGACTGCGGATACTCCATCGGGGCTCTCCCACTTCCCGATGCAGTAGGCCATCGCGAAGACAAAGGGAATTCCATTGAGCCCAGTATCCCTTTATAGTCGTACCATATCTGGAAACTTCCTGCCAAGTTGGTCGAACTCCATTCTTTAGCCAGTTCCGGATTAATTTCAGGTCACTGTCTTTCTTCTGACTCTTCTTTAATTTCCTCCGAGGACCATTCATCTTCAACCTCTATCGTTGTTGCCATTAACAATTCATTGCAGGTCTCGTATGAAGATTCTTTAGTCTCAATCTTCTGGCAGTAGCGGCATTTCTGTTCTAAACAAGGTCTTCTTGATAATGTGTCTGCATTACCATGTGTTTTTCCACTCCGGTGCATTATTTTGAAGTTATACTGTTGTAGTCTCTCCATCCATCTAGCAACTTGTCCTTCTGGGTTCTTAAAATTCATAATCCACTGCAGGGCGTTATGATCTGTCCTAATTAAAAAGTGTCTTCCATAAAGGTAACTATGAAAATGCTCCAACGATTTGATGATGGCCAGGTAATTCTTTTCTCGTGACACAGTAATTTCTTTCAGCCTTGCCTAGTGTCTTACTGAAATAGGCAATAACTTTTTTCTTCTTCGTCTTGAACCTGGGATAAGACTGATCCAATTCCGTGTTGAGAGGCATCACAATCCAAAATAAACATTCCATCTTGTTTAGGGTATGCCAAAATTGGTGCTGTAGTTAGGCGCTTCTTCAGTTCTGTGAAAGCTTGCTGGCAGTCTGGAGTCCAATCAAAGGTAACATTATTTTCAGTGAGCCGATGTAGTGGTTTAGCAATTTTTCCGAAATCCTTTACAAATTTCCTATAGTATGTGCAGAGTCCAAGAAAAACTTCTTACTTGATGTTTATCTCTGGGTCGTGGCCATTCTTTGATTGCAGATATCTTCCTGGGGTCGGTTTGAATTCCTTCGACGGATACTATGTGCCCGAGAAATTCTACTTGTTTTTGAAATAGGGAACATTTCTTCGGATTTAACTGTAAATTGGCATTTCTGAATCTTCTGAAGATATCCTCCAAATTTTTAAGATGTTCATCAAATGACTTCCCCATTACAATGACGTCATCAAGGTATACCAAGCAAGTTTTCCACGTCATTCCTCTGAGTACTAACTCCATCAGTCTCTCGAAAGTGGCCGGTGCATTGCAAAGACCAAATGGCATAACTTTAAACTGATAAAGACCGGTACCAGCAGAAAACGCAGTTTTCTCCTTATCGTCGGGATGAAGTTCAACTTGCCAATAGCCGCTCTTCAAGTCCAATGTTGAGAACCATTTTGACTCTGAAAGAGTGTTCAGGGTGTCGTCGATTCGAGGTAGAGGATAACCTGTCTTTCCTAGTAACGTTGTTCAGCTTCCGATAGTCCACACAGAATCTTTGTTGTGCCATCTTTCTTCATAACTAAAACAACAGGTGATGACCATGGGCTCGATGATTCCTCGATGACACCTTCTTTCAGCATTTTATCGATCATTCCGGTAACTTCATTCTGTTTAGCGAATGGTAGTCTTCTTGGAGCTTGCTTTATCGGTGGGTTATTGCCGGTGTCTATGCGATGTTGAACCAGACTTGTTCTGCCGGTGATGTTTCCATTGGCAAATACATCTTGATATCTGTCGAGGAACTGTCTAGCTTTTCTAACTTCTTCCGGTTCCAGATGAGCAGCATTTTTAAGCAAAGGTTCTGCAATAGTTGGATCACGTACTCTTGCTTGATTCGTCTGAGCTTGGTTGACTTCCTCGCATTTAACTATCTTTTCGACTGGTTCACAACGTCCCAATACTTCATTCTTCTTAAGAATAATCTTTTGTCTGATATGTTGGCAATCCTTACTGGAATTTGGTTATTAATTTGTACTAGACTTCTTGCAACCAATAAGCCATCGTTCCGTTCACTGGCCTCGACTATTCCAGTACTCAAACCTTCACCATTTCCATCCAGTCTTGCAATGACGATGTTCTCCGATCCTTGGGGAATTTGGATGTCCTCTTCAATGATGATCCTTCTTGATTGATTGTAGTCTTGAAGCTTGGGGGCCATAACTATTTCTTCATTTTGAATTTGTATAATTCTGTTTTTAATATCCACAACAAAACCATGTTTACTCAATATGTCTAGTCCTAATATGCAATCATCTCTGATATCAGCTGTTAAAACTCGGTGATACATGATTTTCGAACCCAGTTGAATTTTTACGTATACTTCACCATGTACAGGAATCAGTTCTCCAGTAGCTGTTTCCAATCTCACATGTCTGGATAATTCCTTTGGTGGTTTTGGCAGAATGTCAGGCCGTAGAATAGTTCTTGTGGCACCGGTATCAATGACAAAGGAACGCCATTTATCGTCCAAGTATCCATGGACTATCAGGCTTCGTTCGTCGCTACTTATTTTTTGAGACAGAAATCTTGGGGCATTGAGTATAATTAGTCGACACACGCCCCCTAGCATCGACTAATTGTCGTTTTCCGAATTTCTCGCTGGTGATCTGGAACGAGGTCTTCGGTCTGGGGTTGGGGAACGACCAGTCCTGTGCTGTGAAGTCTTTGATGTCCCATTTTCTTCTCTCCACTTCCTTCTGTCTGGACTCCTGGATCTTGATCTTGAATCTGGCTGTCGATCTGGTGAGTTCGTTCTTGACTGAGACCTTGATCTGGCCCTGCAAAAGCGCTGTAAGTGCCCAATTTTTCCACAGTTGTAGCAGCGCCTGGTTTCCTTTTGTGGTGAGTTCGATTGTTTGATTTCATTTAATTCTTGCATTAATTTCTCCACAGTTTCTTTAAGCGATTGGCATTCGTCGAATTTAACTTGCCTCACTCTGGTTTTGTAGCTCCTCGATGCTTCTTTAGCTGCTTTAAATTCCAAAGCAGCTATGAGTGCATCACTGATCGTGGTGTGTCTTCCAAGTCGCAAAGCTTGCTGCATTTCGGTGTCTACTAGGCCATCAATAAAAGTCTGGATGCCAATTTGTTCGAGAAATTCTTTGGGTGCTTGAGGGTATGCCAAATGAATGAGGCGTTCGATGTCAGCTTCATATTCTTGAAGAGACTCGTTGCTTCTTTGCTGTCTACTCTTGATCTGGGACTGGTAAACTTGACGGAGATATTTGTGTCCATACCTTATTTCTAATGTTCCTACAATCCTGTCGTAATCGTTTTGCTGCTCTTCCGGGATGCTCTGTAAGATTTCTAGTGCCTGACCTCTGAGAGATATGACCAGCGAAGTAGCCATTTCTTGTGGAGTCCATCCGTTGGCCTTTGCGGCAGCCTCAAACTGTCTGCGATACATGGACCATGATGACTGTCCATCGTACGTAGGAGGCTTAAGCATTTTGGTACTGACCTTTCAGTATGCATAAGGCTTGAATGTTGTAACGGAGTAGCTGGTGAGGTCGAACAATCTCCTGAATCGGCTATTGAAGTACGATGTAATTGGTGCTCCAGCCCTTCTATCTTTTCCAGTATTTCTTTTTGTACCTGCCGTTTGGTGTCCTCTAGTTTTCTTTCCATTTCTTCCTTATTATTTTGAAAGTCCTTCTCTATTCGATTAACTTTTATGCCTACCTGGTCAATCTGCTGTTCCACGCCATCAATCCTCCCAGAAAATTCATTCAACCTGGTGTTTATTACTTGCTGTGACTCGCAAATTTCCTGATGACGCCTCTCTGCCTCGTCTCGGTCCTCCTGTCGCCGCCGTTCGTCCTCCTGTCGTCGCTTTTCCTCTCGCCTTTCTGCCTCCTCACGGTCCTCCTGTCGTCCTTGTTGCAAGAATTTTAATATTTCACTTACATCTTGTCGTCGTTTCTTCGTTGTATTTTGTAGATCTCGTATTCACCATATAACTTTTTTTTTTGAATTCTTCTATTATCCCACCGCTGTCACCAAAATGTTACGAATTTCACTTCAAATTAATCACTTCTTCACTTCTAAACACTTTTATTAAAACTCTACAACTCTGCGATCTTATCTCTTCAACATTCAAATCACAACTAACTCTATCCTAGTAACAACACCAGTATTTATAGTTTCTACATTTCTAGAAAATTCTTTTGACATCCAGAATATTCAATATGTCACTCCATACAATTCTTTACTAATAGCTAGTGTGTATAAACAAAATAAACTAAGTATGTAAACTATAAAACTTAATAAATGTCAGCTGTCACAAATGTCACTTTTACAAATGTCACAATACATTACAAGTCACTTATTGACATACAGTTAAAATGCACTACACTAAAATACATTATCTTACTAATACAAACACACTATTAGGTATATCTTTTTCATTACATAGTATAAAACAAAGTCGCTTCTCGCTGTCTGTCCCTACATATGTATGCTTAGATCTTTAAAACTACGCAACGGATTTTGATGTGTTTTTTTTTAATAGATAGAGTGATTCAAGAGGAAGGTTTATATGTATAATACATGCACAATATAGTAGAGAAACACTGATAATTTTAGAGGTTTCTAATGTGATGTCGTAAACCGTGAGAAGCCGGGGCGGGTCGCTAGTTGGTAATAAAACAATTACATCCTTATTTCTATTATTTGATTTATGACTAGACGGTCTGCTTGTATTAAAAATTGTTTGTTTTTTTCTTGACTTCAACAAGAGATTTAGATTTTTTTATATTCTCTGGTATAGAATTATATAACCGAGGACCAAGGTGGAGAAGATTTTTTTGTCCTATCGTTTTGTGACAACTTGGCACTTGGTAAGTATTTAATCTGCTAATAGTTAATTGACGTTACAAAACGCTTTGTTATCCAACACTTGCGTTTTAGTTCTTTATGTTTAACATATAAAGTATCGGTGGATTTTTGTATTACATCTGGTATAGTTTGAATCAACCAAATAGCCTGTATTTCAACATCTTGTATATTATAAAATGGAGTTCAATCTACAAGTTTGATATTATCTGTTATTTTATTGTTGTCTACTAAATTAATAACATTTTTTACTATATTTTCATCTTTTACCTTATTTTGTGTGTTGATGGTTAGAATAATTGGAAAATGATAGTTTTTAAAATAACTGGTAATAAGTTGGTTTTGTCTTCATCGGTTTTTACAAAAAATGTGATCTATAGAGGTTTGGCTATACTTGTGAATACGTGTATATTTATTTATTGTTGACTCGTAGTTAAATTCACTCATTGTATTTAGGTATTCGTCTGTAATATCATCATTTGATTTAATATTTATGTTAAGGTCTCCTATAATTATATCATAATTCATTTTATCAGTTTGATGGATATTTGATAAAGTATTTTTTAAAATCAATTAAAAACTTACTAACACTAGTTGAGGGTGGTCGGTATAATGATTTTAATATGAATGATTTATTATGATATACAAATTTTGTTTTTATGACTTTACATCCATCAACTTCTATAATTTCTGTAGTATAATCTATTGTGTTTTTTATAAATAATAGGACACCATCGTTTTGATTTAAATTTCCAAAATTGTATTCAGTTTGATAATCATCTAAAGACAAGAAGTCATGTCTCTTATATTCCACGTTTCGGATAGTACAATAATGTCAAATTTTGTTTTAAAATTTTTTCAATAGTATTTTTAGTTAATCGAAATTTTTTGATATGCTCCTGATATTCATATGAAACAAGTTCAAGCTGCAGTGCTCCTTATTTTTTAGCAAATCGTCTATACTATCTATATTACTTTCAATTGTTTCAATAGGGGTATAATTATAGTTTCGGATATACTGATGCATTGAACACTATGAGTTACTTTTTTTTGTGATAGTAATCTCTTTTTGACTAGTCTGTCCTCTTAATTTTAGATAAATATAAAATGGGAAGTATATATAGCGTATTTGTTGTTGCGAATGTATCGCAACTATTTTAAGAGAAGCAATAATTCAATCGCCATTTTAATTAATGCCCCAACTGTACCGATCAGGCAATGCGTCTTACTAGTCCAATTGGTAAATTGTTCTCTGACATATATATCATTCTCAGACCTCAAGAGAGGATGATACATGGTCGAAGGAGTTCCAATATATCTTCTCCTCCTCTCAACAACTGTCTGCAGGATTTGTAGTTTCGAGATTATACTTCGGTGTAACTTACTAGTTTACCGCTTAGTTTCCTTCCCTTTGCAGTTGGCCACACGGCGCGGTGCGAAATTATTAATTAATCATTGATGCTCTTAACTTAATTACATTCATAAAAAAGTATTATTTGTTATGTATAGCAAGTTTTCTTATCAATGTTCCTTTTTGTCGTTAACTAATATTTTGGTTTGGTGAAAAATTACTGTTTAAAAAATCATGAACTTTTGTTCTACAAACAAATGGACCGCTCTTAAAAATGTATTGTTTTAAAAGTTGAGCTTAAGTGCCATTTTCCAATTTTGTAAATTAACTCGCAAATATGTAGGATCTCAGAATATCTTTCAAATAGAAGTTGAATGGCATATTTTTTTATTTATTTATTTAAAGTTTGTGTTACGATTCGTAAATAATTAGTAATGCGGCGAGTTTGTTTTTGATATTTTCAGAATTTTACATCAGCACGTTGTACTCTTCCAACCCTAATATGTAGTTAACTAATTGCATTTCCGAAAGTATTGTTGCGAATTGAAGAAGTATTCTTCTACCGTACTTAATAAAAATGTAAAAAAGCTTTTTAACTCTTTCAGGGCCAGTAGTACATAAACAGTACCCACATAAAAATGGTTCTAAGTGAGCGATGGTCTATTAAAGATACCACTTATTCAAATGCAAGTCACTTTTTGAGCAGTGGTTTAATTTGTGGACCAACAACGTCTGACTAATGTCTGGTGTGCCTATAACGTAAATTTAGTAATTCACCGGCTATATTCAAAGCAACACGTATTTCATGTTAAAGTTTCTCTTGAAAAACGCATTTTTACTAGTTTGTTTTTGTTTTCATACCAATAAGTTGTAAAGGTAAGGATACATTTATTTTTTATTAACATTGGTAGACTAGATGTACTAGTAGTAATGTACTTAGATTATTATTTACATAAAAGTGTGAGTTTGTTTTATTTTGACCAACTTTTTGGGTAAAATGTTGTGGTACGAAAATTGTACCACCGCACCATGATACAAAAACGTCCATTTACTATCAACTTTTCACAATCCGAACGACTTCACCCAAGTTATACGAAAAGATAAAACCGGTGTCACTGAAAATGTACCCTGCCCAACTGTATTGACAGGTTACAACAAAAATATGAACTTTGTTGACAAGTTCGACCAAAACCTTAATGTTTGTAAAATAGATCGAAAATCTAAGAAATGGTGGCACCGGATCTTTTTCTATTTTGTTGATGCAGCCATCGTAAACGCATTTGTTCTATACAAAGAATTAAATTTGCCAAAGAAAACTATGAAAGAGTTTAGAAGAGAAGTAATAACATTTTTAACGACCGAAACAGTAATTAAAAAAAAGAATGACACCTCCAAATCCAATCGCAAAAAAAAAACTTTTTGTTCCTCGAGAAATACGCACAAGCGAAAGTGCACACCAACCAAAAAGGGACACCAGACGTCGCTGTGCGCTATGCAGTACCTCAAAAAAACACGTTAGGATGGACTGGGTAATCTGGGTATGTTCCGTATGCGACGTCTGGTGTTTCCTTTGGCAAAGGTTTCCCCTTTGCCTTGGAAAAAAAAACTTGTTTCCAAAATTACCATCTGGGAAATAATTAATTCTATTTTTGGTTTTCTTGTTTGTGCGCAGTGGTACAAAAACTGAACTACTTATTTTCTACAAAAATTTAAGAAAACAAAATTTTTTTTTTACCTTTTACATCTTAAGTGCTCATGTTTTGTTTGTTTGTATAACAGAAAATAAAAATATATGATTTTTAAATTGGTGCCCTTCTAAGACTTTTATTTGTTTAAATATATTGCCCCTGAAAGAGTTAAAAAAAGCTACATTTTTCATTAAAAGATCCCGTGTTTCTCGAAAACGGTACGTCGTATGAAAGTAACACAATAAATATTTTTAAAATAATATAAAGAGGAAAATCGAATCTTTATAAAAAAAAATTCAAAAACCTCCTCCCAAAGTAAAATTTTACTTATTAAATAGGCTGATCACAGTGTCTCACCACCTAATGAAAGTACACGGTTTTTGATATCATCAGTAGATTCAGCACCAAAAAAAATTACGACCGATATAAATCTTAGTAAATTCATCTCAACCGGTTACTGAAAGAGTTGAAAAAGAAGACCTTTTAGACATCATTTTCAGGAGGTTCTAGATGCCTTAAGAAGCTTTTTCGGACACAGAAACTTTTTTTGTTATTTTGATTTAAGCAATTACCCTCTAGGAATTACAATCGTAAAACGTTTTTTCCGGACACCCGGTACACTAGTGCTTTTTATATTAACATATGCCATGCTATGCCAGTCTAAAAAATGCACAAAAAAAACTGTATATTGTTACTATCCCTTCCACCATCCCATAATTTTAGTAATATGCTTTTCTCTAAAAATGGAAAAGATAGTCGAGAATTCACATTAATCTGCTTAGAGTAACATAGGCACGTTTTAGTCGACATTTAATATATGTAACAAGCCACAAACAACATAGACACACCTGTGAAATTGTAGATTTTAGAGAAAGGCAGTAGCACGATCTAGACATTAGAAGTTAAATCTCCTTTAATCATACTAAAATATCTGAAAAAGTTTCGACAGTCACATAGTCACAGGTTTTCGGCTAAAACAAACCTAACAGCAAAATTAGGCGACTAGTCGACAAGGAAACTTAGATTAGTATCGGATATTCATTAAACCGACAGAGGACATTTATTAAATCAATTATATTGATTGTTGCAGACGTTAGTTTTTTTAAATAAGAATGATAAAACGGAACCTCAAGATAACAAGGAAAATTTAGTATTTCTGCTTATAGTTGGGTATAATAGAATACTTTTTGAGTATAATAATTTTATCTTATATTTATTTAGATCCAAAATTTTGTATTTATTTGGATAGTTTTGATGATAAATAATATTATAAATACTCTTAATGTTAACAATATGTGCTGACCATTACTTAACTCTTAAGTAACTAACAACACTTAAACTAACAAATATTAAAAGTTAACTAACTTACTCCAACACAATATTGAATATCAGGGCCGTCATGGCTGATACGATCCTGTGGTGTGGGTTTTTATATATATGAAAGTTATAGATACTATAATTAAAATGGGCTATGACCATTAAATACATTAAGGGTTACATTATCCAATGGATAGGCCTCCAAAGGTGGTCTTGTGTAATATAAAAGATTTTTTTTTTTAGAAACAGTAGCTAATTAGTTTTCATCTACATCAGAGGCGTTTGGTGATATTTGTCCATATCTCAAAAACGACCCATGGGACCCACTTCACTTTTTAGGTGATGACTATACACCTCTTACAGAAAGGATTTATAGTGAAAAAACCGTCAGCAAAGTTTGCCAAAAAAATTTCAAAAAAAACTGCAGCTCACCCTGGGATCTCAGTAACGCTCTGTAGAATATTTGCAATATATATTTTTTTCATAATCTAGAAACAAATATAATTTTTACAAAAATATATTTTTTCAAAGTTATGGCCATTTTAATTTTAATTTTATAGGAACATTTTGTTTCCCAAAATTAAAGTGGCCATAACTTTTTGAAAAAAAAAATATATTTTGTAACAAATCGAAAAACTTCTTATATTTATTTCTAGATTATGAAATACTGCAAATATTCCACAGAGCGTTACTGAGATCCCAGTGTGTGCTGCAGTTTTTTTGAAAAATTTTTCGCAAACTTTGCAGACGATATTTTCACTATAAATCCTTTCTGTAAAAAGTGAAGTGGGTCCCATGCGTCGTTTTCAAGATATGGCTAACTGAAATATCACCAACCGCCACTGATCTATATACTATAGCAATATAACATAACACGTTCTTGTCAAATACAGGTAATTATTGACCAATCCTAATCCGACTTGATGTTGGATACCTATAATTATGTTGCGTGGAAACCTACCATGGATACAACCCCTTGCATATTATTTAGATTGTTAGACCTGAGTATCTGTCTTGGTCCGGCGTGGTAACAAGGCAGAGTACCTAATTATAAAATACAAGGATTTGCAGAGTCAGTATTAAGAGTTAGAGTGGGATATAAGGCAAAGAGAAGTAAAAATATACAGGGTGTAGCGGAAAGTATGTTACAAACTTCAGGATGTGATAATACATATTAAAATAATATTAAAAGTCTTTATAAACATGTCCCCGCAAATGCTTCCCTTTGGAGTTATGACCCTCTAGGTTAGGTATCCCCCCGACGGAAAATATTAATTTCCAATTTTTTTTTTTGGGTCCAGGTAGGACGATGAAATTTTGAGAATAAAGTTGGGAAAACAATGCCCTTGTTTGGTGAGAATATGAATAAAATCCAGAAAATGTAAAGGATATTTTTCGAACACCCCGTACATATTTTTGGCGGGAAAAATATCTGGTTATTATACTATTTGTGGCTCGATTATTTTTAAAAAGACAATTTGATTTTGAAACTTTTTTCTCTAGATATTTTTTTCGAGAAACGTGTCATTTTTCCCGTAAAAAAAAGTAAAAAAGAGGTCAAATCATTGTTCCCTCCGAGACAAACGCTTTAAAAGTTTACTTAGTAGGCATTTGTCACTTGCAGGGACATTTATGCTGTGGCATATTTGACGGCGGCCTTGCATTCTGCAAATAAATAAGAATAATTAATTTTCATTTCACATATCGTGAATATGCAAATATACATACTTACGGTAGGGCACGTTGATTTTAGAAGTATTTTAGCATTATGTATGTGTTTTGGCTCAAGACTTCTTTTCTTCAATGAGAGCGAAAATGTGGTGGTGCTTCGTCGTGCATAAACCATATGTTTTTTTCTTAATGTTTTCTCTTTTAGGAGCTCGTTCAAATTATGTTGAGGAAAGTTTAAGTACAGAGGTCCAGTTAGATTGAACGGCAATTCATAAGGTTCAATGACAAAATTAGAAATTCCACCATACCAAACGTTCACCTTAAACTCATGCAGAAAATGTATTTCTTTTATAACATGTGGATTTTCGGAAGCCCACAAATTATTGTTTCTCTAATTACAAAACCCCGTCTAGTAAATATCGGCGGATTGGTAAATAAAATCTTATTAAGAACATCTGGGTTTTCGGTTTGCATATTTTGTAGAAATTGAGTAAATTGTAGGCGAGCTGGTAAATCTTGAGGCAATAACTACTGAACCAGAGTATAATGATATGGATGGAGCATTTCTTTTTTACAAAATTCTACAAATGGATGAATGGCTTAGCCCCGTTGCAGCATTTAACCGACGAGTACTCCCTGGATTTTCCGAAACACTAATTGAAATTCCATCTCAGCCACTGTGATAGTTTTTGGAGTACCATGGTTACTTTTTGGGGAAAAGATCCAGTTTCGCCAAAGCGATTGTAAAGATTTCTGAAAAGTTTATGATTATGTTGCCTTCTATTTGGATAATAGTTGTAGATATCTGCGGGTCGCCTCATGTCCGTTAAAATTTGCCTGAGCAAAAATACAAATCACATCACGCATCTCACTGAAAAATAATTATGTCTTGGCATTTTCACTAGCTAGTCCTTTTGCACAAATAATATTCAACACGCACGCAAAATAGCCAAATAATTTAATGATATGTAAAAGCAAATGTTGACACAAGCCTGCTTAGAAAAATATAGCAAAATCAGCGCAAAAAAAAAGTACATTGAACCTTTTAAATGCAAATAACTTAAAAACCGATAGATTTAGACGACCTAAACAAGAATACCTTTTCTCTGTAGAATTGGGCGTTCTTTTAGATTATCTCCCTTGTTTTATGCATGGCTCAACAGGTAAAAAAAAATACGGTAAGGTAATAAAAAGCACGTAATGAATATCGCACGAGAAGCCGAAATCGGCCACTCCCATGCACATCGGAGATTATGTGCGGTCATGACTCTCGCTGTGAAAAACGCCTTCAACAGCGCGTCATGGCAGTACATACTCGACGAATTGAGAAATAGGGCAATAGACGAGAGCCTCATAAGTCTCATAGCCTCCTACCTCTCGGGAAGGGAAATAATATTAGAGGCAGAAGACGAAATCAAAACACATCACGTAAACAGCGGGGTACCACAGGGGTCTGTTTTAGGCCCAACACTGTGGAACGTCCTTTATGACAGCCTACTAAGAATGGAGCAGCCCGTGGGAGTCACTTTAATCGGCTTTGCAGACGACATTGCTATGGTAATTGTCGCCAATTGGGAGGAACTGTTAATGACCACAGCTAATACCGCAGTACAACGACTATCAAACTGGCTTCAAAGGAGCAAACTCCAACTGGCGCCAGAAAAAACCGAAGCGGTCCTTTTGACTACCAGAAGGAAGATAGCTCCCATACATTTCGAGGTTGACAGTACTGTGGTAACTCCGTCCAAAGCAATAAAATACTTAGGAGTATGGTTGGACACGAAATTAACTTTTGCTGCGCATGTGACAAAGACCGAAGAAAGTAAGAAAAGTCGAGAAGACAACAACAGCCCTAACGAGCTTGATGCCTAATATAGGAGGCCCAAGAGCATCGAAAAGAAGACTGCAAATGTCAGTTTCCCACTCCCAAATGCTTTACGCTGCCCCTGTATGGAGTAACTCAGAACCAGAAACTTCTGAGGAAATTATCTGGTGTACAGCGGAAGATCAACATAAGAATATGTTCAGCCTATAGGACCATATCGACAGAGGCGGCAGGAATAATTGCAGGAGGCCCATCAATAGGTCTTCTAATTGAAGAAAGGAAAAACAAATACGAGGGAATCGACGGCAAAGAAGCTAGGGCGAACCTGATGTCTCGGTGGGATGACGACTGGAGGAACAGACAAAATGGCAGGTGGACGGGAAGGGAAATAATAGAGACAAAAGAAAGAGGGGAGAGGTAAAGACAAAATTACAGACAACCACCTTGTTGTATTAATGCTAACGCGGTTCCTACAAGGATGGTAAGATGAGGAGGAGTGGTTTTAGTCAGTAAAAATCTGACACTCCCAGCAATGGGGTCTTATGCAAGATTTCCACTCCTCCTTACAAAAAAAAAGGCAAAAAGAATATGTTTTAATTTACGTAAATAATACGGTGAAACTAGCGCCCTCTAGGTGCAACGTCAAAATAAGCTTAAAATTCTTAATTCTCACACCAAAAGCCATAAAACTACCAATTTTCAGATTTATACTATCAAAACTTTCTCAGTTACTGAGAAATCTCAGAATAAAATTTAAACTTTGAACATGCTGTATCTCTTAAACCAGCGGCATTGGTATAAGGCATGGTGGGCTCAATAATAATATTTTGGTGTTTAGTATTTCCCGTCTAGTGTTGGCCCATTCTTTTTTACTCACCCTGTAGATCCTGGAGTGGGTACTGGAACCTTCGGCGTAGAAACAAAAAACTGAACATTTCCCACGAAACACCGAACTACTACACTTTTCTCGACGCGCGTTTCGCCAACCAAGTTGGCATCTTCAGGAGAAGATTAAAACAAAATTCTAGCCTACATACTTGCACTATTTATACCAAATTTGTTGCCAAGGTTTTGGTGGGTATCGGACAATTGTCCTTATTCATACTATTGTTACACTTAATGATTTCTAAACTTTCAAAAGCATCCAACTGTCTACTGTTTGTTACATTTCTAATTAATTTTAAATAATTTATGTCTATCCTATGGTTGTTGTCAAAAGCGTGTTGAGCAACACAAGATTTTTCTGTTCTGCCATATTTCAAATGAGCCATGTGTTCTTTAAATCTAGTCAATATAGATCTTTTTGTTTGCTCAATATCACACTCTTTACAACTTATTTCGTATATTCCTGACTTTTCGTTATTGTCGATTCTGTCTTTGGGGTTACCCAAAAGCGTCTGTAGTTTATTTTTAGAATCATAAACCAAATTGATATCAATATTTTTTAAAAATTTGATCTAGTCCGCGGGTGAATTACCAATTAATTCGTTACCATATGAACCTATCATATGGTAACGAAGCAAATTTCGAATTGTCAGTATCTCTACGAAAAGTCGTGGAATTGTACCGGGTGGGCAAATTTCGATGTTTTAATAGGGTATCTCGGTAACTGTAAGGGCTATGGAAAAATGAACCCACCTTTCCCGACCTCTTTTTTCGAGATAAATTCATTGGTGAAAACCAGAATTTGCTATATCTTTTCGTTTTTCGAGTTGTAAACGAAAATTGATTTTTTTGAGTTTTCGATTGGGTGTCGATAACTCGGTTGTTTTGTAAAATTAGAAGAAATCTGTTTGCACGTTCTACAGGCACTTTTTTAAGTAGAATAGTATTTCCTTAACAGATTTTTTATATCTTGTGTAGTTTTTCGAGTTATGGCATAAACTTCTATTTTTTTAAATGGAAACCATAGTTGGCTATGATTTAGCTAAAAAGAGGATTTTTTTCTCTTTACAACGATATATAGTTTATGGGGTCTATGATGAGTGTTTATGCGGAAACAGTTAAAAACATATGTTTTCTAATAAAGGACAGTATAGTAATTTCAATGATTTTGCACAGTAGGCGCCTGTCATTTTGAAAACAGAACAGTTGGATATTGGGATGTAAATACACAGTTACACTTACTGTTTGATTAATTGTTTATGTTTGGTTTTTGCTTGCATTATAGTTTTAAAGTTTCGATTAAAGAAATTGACAAGGCGCGATGGCGTATCAAAATTACGAAAAAGTTTAATATGCTAGAGTGTTTTTATTCAAAATGGATATAATTCTGAAGCTGCATCGAAGCATATTTTAATCGCTACCCTGAAAGGAGACAACCTAATATGTCCATCTTTGGTAGACTAAAAGAAAACCTCGTTGAATACGGAGGATTTAATAAACCAAGACCAAAAAATTATCGTATTCAAGATGCTGAGGATGTTGCCATAAATGTTGTTGGTATGGTAGTCGTAAATCCTTCAATTTCAAGTAGGCAAATTGAAGCAGAGTCTGGTATATCGCGACGAAGAGCACTTTCAGTTTTAAAAAAACACAAATTTAGACCTTATACAATAAGGAAACAACAACAGCTCCCTTCCAACTGATCCTGAACGCCGATTGGATTTCTGCAATTGGTACCTACAACAAATTGAGCAAGACCAATTATTTTTTAAAAATATCATTTGGACAGATGAAAGTTACGTAAGTAGTGCCGGAATTTTCAACCGACACAACAAACATTATTGGTCTGAAGATAATCCTCATCAGACTGTTGATGTTCAAAATCAAGGGGGGGGTTTTTGGGTTTTTTGTAGAAGTGGTCCCCTATATAATAACCGCATTTTAGATACCAACTTTATGATGACAATTTAAATGGTCAACGGTATTACAATATGATAAACTACCACATAGTAGAAGAATTTTTAGACAACTTGCCACTTAACGAAAGACACATGTATTTTTTCAACAAGACGGGGCACCACCCCATAATACTAATTTAATCTCGGAATTATTAAATACTAATTTTGGGGAGAAATGGATAGGGAACAATGGGCCAGTAAAGTGGCCTCCTCGGTCGCCAGATCTCTCACCGTTAGATTTCTTTTTTGGGGAACCATTAAAGACAATTTATACAAAAAAGACAAATAATACACTGGTTCAACTGAGAAAAATCTTATAGACTGTCTGAATTCCGTTTCAAATATTCACATCTATAATGCAACAAAAAGTGTTTCAAAGCATGTGAACTGTGCATCGCAAACAACGGACGACAATTTGAAAACTTTAGGTAAATAATCATGCTCGTATTTTTTTTAATCTGTCTAGTTTTGTTTTTGTAAAATATATTGTATCGTATTTTTTACATACATTATTTATTACAAATTTGATTGTTAAGTGTGTTAAACTTTCTTGTTATGAATATGTTATAATTAATTATTAATTAGTCACTAATATGTCATAATTAGTTATTTAAGTTTAATATACCATTCATTATATACGACTGTTACTATGTATTTATGTTACTTTTCGCAGGAGTAAATTTCCATAGCAACAGTTATTATTATTAAAACATTGTTGTAACAATGTGTTACTATAAAAAAATATCCTCTTCCCGAAAAAAAAAAAAAAAAGTAAACGTATACCTATACAAAAAATTAAAATTTTTAACTGTTTCCATAAACACTCATCATAGACCCCAACTAAATCTTGTTAAAGAAAAAAATCCTCTTTTTAGCTAAATCATAGCCAACTATGGTTTCCATTTAAAAAAAAAAGTTATCCATAACTCGAAAACTACACAAGATATAAAAAATCTGTTAAGAAATCCTATTCTACTTAAAAAATACCTGTAGAACGTCAAACAATTTCTTCTAATTTTAAAACAACCATTATCACACCAATCAAAACTCAAAAAAATCAATTTTCTTTACAACTCGAAGAAAAGATAAGCAAATTCTGGTTTTCACCAATGAATTTATCTCGAAAAAAGAGGTCGGGAAAGTGGGTTCATTTTTCCATAGCCCTTACAGTTACCAAACCCTATAAAAACATCAATTTCCACCGGTACAGGTTCTCTTAAATGTATGCTTCCTTATTAACTTATCTATTAAATGGACTGAGTAACCGTTACTCTTAGCTATATTCTTAATTAATTGTTTCTCATGTTCAAACATCTCTTTACTGAGGGCGAAATTTAACAAACGGTGAATTAGAAAATTAAAACTTGCCATTTTATGTTGAAAAGGGTGGTGTGAATAGTTGGGAATATATCTAAGAGTCGCAGTTTCTTTCCTATATTCATCAAACTTTAACTTATTTTCACTATTTCTAATAACTAATACTAATCTAAATATACTAATACTAATCTAATACTTTGTATTACTGTACTAATCTAAATATTAATCTAATAATAATCTAAAAATGGTAGCTGTTCATTGTGTTCCACTTCATATGTAAATTTTATAGTAGGGAAACGGTTATTTAATTTTGCAACAAAATTATCTAAACCAATTGCTTTTGTATTAAATACCGCGAAGATGTCGTCCACATACCTGAAACCAAACTCTAATGAAATACTCGAATTTATCTTTTATTTCTGTCTCAAATTGACTCATAAAAAGATTTGCAATGAAAGGTGACAAGGAGTTACCCATTGCCGTTCCCTCATGTTGTTGAAAATATTCACCATTATACTGAAAACAATTTTGATTCATACAAATACTAGTAAGCCGAATGTATTCCTTAATAATTTTATCGTCTAAACCATTTAATTCGAGTAATTCCCTGAGGTAGTCCAAAGTTTGCGGGATTGGAACACTTGGAAACAATGAGCATACATCAAACAAGACCAAAATTTAACCTTCTTGCAATTGGATATTTTTGATATTGTCAATGAACTCATTAAGAATAAGTCCATTTAATAGATAAGTTAATAGGGAAGCATAAATTTAAGAGAACCCTGTACAATTCCACGACTTTTCGTAGAGATACTGACAATTCGAAATTTGCTTCGTTACCATATGAGCCTAAATTCACCCGCGGACTAGATACAATTTTAAAAAATATTAATATCAATTTGGTTTATAATTCTAAAAATAAACTACAGATGCTTTTGGGTAACCCCAAAGACAAAATCGACAATAACGAAAAGTAAGGAATATACGAAATAAGTTGTATAGACTGTGATCAAAAGTATATTGGGCAAACAAAAAAGATCTGTATTGACTAGATTTAAAAGAACACATGGCTCATTTGAAATATGGCAGAACAGAAAATCTTGTGTTGCTCAACACGCTTTTGACAACAACCATAGGATAGACATAAATAATTTAAAATTAATTAGAAACGTAACAAACAACAGGAGACAGTTGGATGCTTTTGAAAGTTTAGAAATCATTAAGCGTAACAATAGTATGAATAAGGACAATTGTCCGATACCCACCAGTCCACTGTTTGCTCTTATAAACAAAGACAGTTACGGTTCAGTGAACCGTGGCAAAAAAATTTGGTATAAATAGTGCAAGTATGTAGGCTAGAATTTAGTTTTAATCTTCTCCTGAAGATGCCAACTTGGTTGGCGAAACGCGCGTCGAGAAAAGTGTAGTAGTTCGGTGTTTCGTGGAAAACGTCCAGCTTTTTTTTCACCCTGTAGATGACGAAAAGTAAAGTGTGACAAAGGACATATTCTAATTAATATTTTTCGCATCAACGCGTTGTATTACACTGGGCCGAACAAAGGAGAATGCCCATTCATCGGTACGAACCCCTACCATAACTTAAACGCCAATATATACCCAAATAGGTCCCCTGGAGTAAAGCCTCGATATAAAATCCAAATTTAAGGCAGTAAAACAAAATTAAAATCAAAGGAGAACAGCCCAAAACGCAACAATTCAACTATAAAACACATGTATATGTAAATCCGGCGTCATATATTGTAAAACGGGGGCCCGTCGTAATCACGGCCCTTAGGGCCTCTACGCCGAAGGGCGTTCAGGCGGAGGGCCGCTTCCGAACATAATGGGCCAGTTATTTAGTTACCCCTGCGAGGTAGAGGAAAATAAAGTAAGCTGGAAGAATGGGGATTGTAATTTAGAGGGATGTAGGAATTAAGGGTAGTTTATAGGTAAACCAGCCGAGTCTTTAGCGGATCCTTCTCTTCGCCCTCTCTCCTGGCTTCCTGTGCAGAGGGCGCGGGTTTCGATGCGTAAAAAAGGCCGTTATTAATATCGATAATTAAATTTCGGACGACGTGGGATCTGCAGGAAAACTTCATTTGAAACTATAGCAGCATATATTGTGCATGTTAGAATTTTCACTTTTGGTTTAATGTAAACTATACACCTCTAGTAAAGCAAACACTACCTTCATATTCAATGTTACCATATTTTATTTAGATTAATCAAGAGAAACGAACATGACTTGAATGATTAATTGTATTATTCATTAGAATTTACTATACGGTATATATTATATTAAAGATAAAAAAAAGAATTTGTGTCAATTTTTTATAAAAAACCAAATTAGTTAAAACCAAAAAAACTTGACGTTTTCCACGAAACACCGAACTAGTATTCTTTTCTTGACGCGCGTTTTGCCGTCTAAGTTGGCATCTTCAGGAGAAGATTAAAACTAAATTCTAACCTACACACTTGCACTATTTATACTTAATTTGTTGCCACGGTTCACTGAAATGTAACATCGGTCTTTGTTTATCAAAGCAAACAATGGACTGGTGGGTACCGGACCATTGTCCTTATTCATACTACTGTTGCACTTAATGATTTTTAAACTTTCAAAAGCATCCAAATGTCTACTGTTACTGTAAGGTCTTTACATTCTTTTAAAGATTTTTTAACTTCAGTTGTCAAATGAATGAAAATTTGCCTATTGCACAAACAAAGTTTTTCAGCTAAAAATTGTAGTGAGTTTGCAAGAATGTGAAATTTTGGTCTCGTCTGATGTATGCTCATTGTTTCCTCATTTCCTCATTGGACTACCTGACCAATTCCCTGGACCTCAGGGAATTACTTGAATTAAATGGTTTTGACGATAAAATTATTAAGGAATACATTCGTCGTATAGTATTTGTATGAATCAAAATTGTTTTCAGTATAATGGTGAATACTTTCAACATGAGGGAACGGCAATGAGTAACTCCTTGTCACCTTTCATTGCAAATCTTTTTATGAGGAAATTTGAGACCGAAGTAAAAGATAAATTCGAGTATTTCCCTAGAGTCTGGTTCAGGTATGTGGACGATATCTTAGCGGTATTTGATACAAAAGCAATTAGTTTAGATAATTGTATTGCTACATTAAATAATCGTTTCCCTACCATAAAATTTACATATGAAATGGAACACAATGAACAGCTATCATATTTAGATGTATTAGTTATTAGAAATAGGGAATATGTTAATATAATAATAAGTTAGAGTGATGCACATAGGAAATAAACCGCTACTCTTAGATATATTCCCATTCCCAGCGATTCACACCACCCTTTTCAACACACCCTCCTCAGTAAAGAAAGGTTTAAACACGAGAAAAAAATTATTAACAATATAGCTAAGAATAACGGTTACTCAGTCCATTTCCTGTAGGAACAATTCCATGTCTTTTCGTAGAGATACTGACAATTTGAAATTTGTTTCGTTACCATATGAACCTAAATTCACCAGCGGACTGCATAAAATTTGTAAAAATATTAATAACAATTTGGTTTATAATTATAAAAATAAATTACAGACGCTTTTGGGTAACCCTAAAGACAAAATCGACAATAACGAAAAGTCAGGAATATACGAAAAAAGTTGTACAGACAGCGATCAAAAGTATATTGGGCCAACAAAAAGATCTATTTTGACTATATTTAAAGAACACATGGCTCATTTGAAATATGGCAGAACAGAAAAATCTTGTTGCAACACCTTTTGACAACAACCATAGGATAGACATAAATAATTTAAAATTAATTTGAATGTAACAAACAGTAGACAATTGGATGGTTTTGAAAGTTTAGAAATCATTAAGTGTAACAGTAGTATGAATAAAGACAATGGACCGATACCCACCAGTCCACTGTTTGCTCTGATATACAAAGACAGATGTTATGGTTCAGTGAACACTGGCAACAAATTAAGTATAAATGGCGCAAGTGTGTAGGTTAGAATTTAGTTTTAATCTTCTCCTGAAGATACCAACTTAGTTGGCGAAACGCGCGACGAAAAAAGTATAGTAGATCGGTGTTTCGTGGAAAACGTCCAGTTTTTTTGTTTCTACGCCGAAGGTTCCACTACCCACTCTTGGAAAAAATGTTAAAATTATGAAAGTAGACCTTGACAATTGAATGCCGCGCGGTAGCTCAGTGGGTAAGCCCCACGTTGGATGCGGAAATCGAATATCCGTTACCACGCTAAAACGCATTAATGATAGTAGTGTTTCCAACCTGCTAATATAAATAACGACTGTCTCAATAAGAAAGCAGGATTTAATAGGTAAAAGATGTGTATTGCCATGCAATGGCACATATGTTTAGATCATTTAAAGGGTACATGTTCCTATTGATGTATGAAAAATAATATCAGACAAATGACGACTTGCTCTGCGTATAGTCACTCTGTCAATGAAATTCCTGATGAATATACGCAGACTTGCTCCTCGATTTGGCTGATGACACGTCGAATTTCTTGCTGCACTTCTGGTATGGTTCGGGGATTGTTTTCATAAACCTGCGATTTCAGATACCCCCAAAGAAAGCAGTCGCAGGAAGTCAGATCACATGACCTCGATGGCCAGGTCTGTCCGCGTTGGTCGAGATGGCTCGTCCTGGAATTTCTTCGTGTAGCAAGGCAATCGTCTCGTGGGCGGCGTGACAGGTTGCACCATCCTGCTGAAACCCTACGTCTTCAATATCAACACCATTCACGGCCACAAAAAAGTAACGTTCTCCATTAACGATTAGGTGATTTCCATCCTCATCTTGGAAGAAGTACGGCCCTATTACTCCACTTGACCAAATTCCACACCACACCGTGACTCGTTGCGTATGCATTCTCTTTTCGTGAATTTCGCGATGGTGGTCTGTTGCCCAAATGCGAAAGTTTATTTTGTTTACGAAGCTGTCTAAGTATGAATGTGCCTCGTCACTAAATATTATTTTGTTTGGAAAATCGTTGTTGGCAAGTCGCCTTTCCACAACCCACTCAACGAACTGTCTCCGATGCATATGATCGGTTGCTTGCAAGTGTTGTGTTAACTGAATTTTGTAATCGTGCGTGTGAAGATCGATCACGAGAATTCGCTACAAGGAGCTTCTCGTAATGCTTTGTTGTGAACGGCAACGAATGGACGTCGTTGGACTCACGGCAACAGTGGTTTGCAAGAGGGCGATATTCTTTCGAGACCGGCTGGTCCGAGCGCGCTCAGGTGTTTTAATTTCTACACTCGAACCAGTTGCGTCGAATTTCGTTACTAGCCGACGAACTGTGGATTCATTTGGTGCACTGTTACGACCGAGCATCATACGAAGCTTCCGCACAGCCTCTGCGAAACACTGACCATACTTATAATGCGTTTTCACAATCAAAACTCATTGTTGCACAGTAAAGCGCTCCATAGCAACTAACCAGGAGTAAACACAGGTGGTAGAACTGATACAGCCAATGCCGCCAACCCAATCACAAAAAAGTTTAAATCCGGCGTTCTTGTTGGGACACCCTTTATAAGCTCGCATAGTACTGGCAGCTGGCAGGTCGATTTGTGCGCATATATCCGCATATTTTCGGACGTATGAATAATCCCCAGGTTTCCGCATCTAGTGTACGACCAGGCTAAAGCGCCAAGTGAGCAGATGGTGATTATTTCTAGAGTTATTATCAGCGCGTGTTCGAATTCCACCTCTGACAATGCAACCTGTCACAGGGTTTGGTTGTGTCTCCTACGCTTGCTTCATCTGTACTGCCACCTCAAAATGTGAAAGTGGAAGTAAAATGTGCGAAGTATCTTGACTTTCTTTTTAAAAAATTGGATTATCCGTTCGTTGTTTTGATTGTCCATATTCTATTTGTTTACCTATTTGTGAGAAAAAATATCAATATTGCTCTATCATTATTTCTTTTTTTTTGGTCTTAATCATAAGAGTTCTTTAACTAATTTGATTTAGAAAGTTTAGTTCTTCCTAATATCACCTACTACAAAAATCAGAATGTTACACAAACATTTGGCGCGACCGTTTATCTTATATACTGGAAAATCTATTAAATTTGCAGGACGTTTTTTTTTCAGAAAATAAAAAAAAAAGAGATAAGGTACAAGGTGTCATCAATATAGTACATTTCTGCACTACCTAAAACTTGTCTGGGATACAAACATGTTGTTTTAGTCTAAACAAGTCTATTGAGTGTTGAAGATGCGTCATAAATTTAAATAAGTGAATACAATTGTATTTGTTAAAAGTGACAGTTTTTACAGAAAACAACTCGGCGAGTTGTTTTCTGTATTTGATGCGTTTCATGAATACTACGCTACCTACTAGTTAATGTTTTACATATGCATTAAAACGAAAAGAGACTAATATTTTGATGTTTCGCATTATCCCTTCTTAAAATGTGTTCCTCTACGTCAATGGCTTCGACCTTCCACTGTGTTCCTACCTTATTCCGAGGCCCTTCGACAACACTTCCGATGCTAATTTTTTCGAATGGCAAGGGCTGCGCGGGCCCTTGTATTTACTCGGCGAGTTCTTCATTAAAGTTATTATGAAGTTGGAAGGGCGGTGCGGTTATAATTAATACAGCAGCGGAAGGCACAGATTAGAAAAAAACGTTACTTAAAAATTTCCCTTGCCAGGCATTTCTATGGACAAAGAAATTCGCTTTAAGAATTTTCTTGTTGAATTTGTTCCGCGAACAGATTATCTTAAAAATAGATGTATTTCCAACTATGGACATATTTATCACATAAAAAAGCTCAACACATAACACACTCAAATATTACATTGTACTCGACGCTTACTTTAAGGCAACTAGAGTGACATCATCAGGAGGCCATGAAAACTAATGTTACATTCAAGAATATACCATCTTTGACTAAGACTGTGGGCTGTTAGGCATTAACTGATAGGTATTAGATAGGTATTAGATATTTTGTGTGTGCGGGAACAAATATCTCCAACAAAAATCATATCTGTAATGTTGGTCACAAACGAAACGATATACGTTTTGATAATAAAGAAAATTTTCACAACTCCCGTTCTATAAGGAAGTTTTCTATGCTCAAACTTTACTCCATTTGGAATCGATCCTTCACCACACAATTCAACTATTACTCTTAGTCACACTTATTGTAAGTCAATGTATGTAAAAAATACATTGTGGTCATTGTCATAGATTGTCGTAGATTGTAATCCTGTCTGTGTGCCCCGTCCTGCTAGAAGTAGCCTTGTCGCATCCCTTCATCGTCTGATGCGTTTACAAAATTTGTCTAAGATTTCATTACGGTATATCCCCGATGGAGTGTTTTTCTTTAAAAAATAGGTCCAATTAACTGTTTTTTCGATATGGCCGCCCACATGCCAAATTTTTGAGAATGCAGAGGCTTCTATATATGTGAAAGAAACGTGGATTTTCACAACTCCACGTTCTCATTTGTTGATTTGTAATTAACATAACCATAGAGGCCGTAGTTGCAAATAGAAATCATGGCGCGGGCGAAGATCTGTCCCAATTCAATCTGTGCGGGAAGGAGTGTCTATTATTATTATTTGCCATGGCGCACTGAGAGCGACGTAGGATTATTTCGGTAACGCATTTGCTTTACAGTTCTGAAGAAACCCAGAAAACTCAGAACATTACTAAATCTAGAGCATGTGCGGTTGGCTTGGCATCTATGCATCCACACCTATACACTAGTGTATTAGTGGTTGCATATCAAACCCTAACAGAGAAAGCGAGACAATTAAAAATCGTTTTCCCCGGCCGGGACTCGAACAACGCGCACAGAGGTATCGCGACTGGAAAGACGGTGCTTTAACCCACTCGGCTACCCGTGCCCTTCATGCGTTATACTTCAATACATGTTTAATAAGCCCTCTAAAAAAGAAATACTCTTCCTTTTCCCATTATCCCAAAATAAATTCTTAAAGTTAGGCCTTTTTTTTCGATCATTAGAGTGGTGTTACCCCTTAAAAAAAACTAGCAGTGAACGAGGAAAACCGAGGTCTGATTCATGTTCAGCAACCCCAAAAACATTCAGTAGACCGGGTCTGTAATTTCGCGCATTGGAAAAACTTGTGTGGTCCTGTGTAATTTGCCCTACTTCTTCAATTTTTTGTACAGTGCTTTAGGTTTGCCTTTCTCTGTATTCACACTTCCTAGTTAACTTGAATTGAAAGGCGTTCCGTGATGAATAAACCTATTGACCATCAATCCTCAAATAAAGTAATTTTCGACCATAAAAGCTTTTTGTTCTGTCGTTATTAGCATATTTAATTTTCTATAAATAATAACAAAAACTTCAGAACTTGCAAATTATAAGAGTAATAAGTCAATACTTGCGGGTTCAATTCCATACTTTTAGGACATTTTTTTGTTATCTTACGATAGATAGTTAATATTTTAAGATTCATTTTTACTCATTTGATTTTACGGAATGTAGGGGAAAACTATTATAAACCACCGTTTATCTCCCCTTTGCCCCTAATCATGGGATAATAACGGCATTGTTATATTATTATAAGAGTAATAAGTCAATACTTGCGGGATCAATTCCATACTTTGATGACATTTTTTTATCTTACGATAGATAGTTAATATTTTAAGATTCATTTTTACTCATTTGATTTTACGGAATGTAGGGGCGAACTATTATAAACCACCGTTTATCTCCCTTTGCCCCTAATCATGGGATAATAAAGGCATTGTTATATTATTATAAGAGTAATAAGTCAATATTTCAGGGATCAATTCCATACTTTGATGACATTTTTTTTTTTATCTTACGATAGACAGTTAATATTTTAAGATTCATTTTTATTCATTTGATTTTTCGAATGTAGGTGAAAACTATTATAAACCACCGTTTATCTCCCCTTTGCCCCTAATCATGGGATAATAAAGGCATAGTTATATTATTATAAGAGTAATAAGTCAATACTTGTGGGCCCCCCGGGGGGGGGGGCCCCCCCCCCCCCCCCCCCCTCCCCCCACAGGGAAAAAAAAAAACCCGGCCTTTCGGGACCGGATCAATTCCATACTTTGATGACATTTTTTTTTATCTTACGATAGACAGTTAATATTTTAAGATTCATTTTTACTCATTTGATTTTACGGAATGTAGGGAAAACTATTATAAACCACCGTTTATCTCCCCTTTGCCCCTAATCATGGGATAATAAAGGCATTGTTATATTATTATAAGAGTAATAAGTCAATACTTGCGGGATCAATTCCATACTTTGATGACATTTTTTTTTTTATCTTACGATAGACAGTTAATATTTTAAGATTCATTTTTACTCATTTGATTTTACGGAATGTAGGTGAAAACTATTATAAACCACCGTTTATCTCCCCCTTTGCCCCTAATCATGGGATAATAAAGGCATTGTTATATTATTATAAGAGTAATAAGTCAATACTTGCGGGATCAATTCCATACTTTGATGACATTTTTTTTTTATCTTACGATAGACAGTTAATATTTTAAGATTCATTTTTACTCATTTGATTTTACGGAATGTAGGGGAAAACTATTATAAACCACCGTTTATCTCCCCTTTGCCCCTAATCATGGGATAATAAAGGCATTGTTATATTATTATAAGAGTAATAAGTCAATACTTGCGGGATCAATTCCATACTTTGATGACATTTTTTTTTATCTTACGATAGACAGTTAATATTTTAAGATTCATTTTTACTCATTTGATTTTTCGGAATGTAGGTGAAAACTATTATAAACCACCGTTTATCTCCCCTTTGCCCCTAATCATGGGATAATAAAGGCATTGTTATATTATTATAAGAGTAATAAGTCAATACTTGCGGGATCAATTCCATACTTTGATGACATTTTTTTTTATCTTACGATAGACAGTTAATATTTTAAGATTCATTTTTACTCATTTGATTTTTCGGAATGTAGGTGAAAACTATTATAAACCACCGTTTATCTCCCCTTTGCCCCTAATCATGGGATAATAAAGGCATTGTTATATTATTATAAGAGTAATAAGTCAATACTTGCGGGATCAATTCCATACTTTGATGACATTTTTTTTTATCTTACGATAGACAGTTAATATTTTAAGATTAATTTTTACTCATTTGATTTTACGGAATGTAGGTGAAAACTATTATAAACCACCGTTTATCTCCCCTTTGCCCCTAATCATGGGATAATAAAGGCATTGTTCGACTTAAATTTCGCATCAGAGCCATTATTATCTTTGCTCCTGATTCGGTAACACTCTGGTGAAGCCTTAATCCCGGATCCACCTAAATTATCCCAATTTAAATTTCGAAGCGACGTTGACGTCGAAGTTGATACTCTGTCATCTTACCGTCTTATAATCTAAGGCTGACCCTCGAGGTATTTGATCGGAACGAGGGTCGAATAATCCAGAGTTGACCGTAAAGGGCAGCGACGGACCTACTTTGGGTAACTACTTCCTCTTCCTTACGTCCCTCTCTGTTCGTCCGGCTCGCTTTGTCCTGCCCCCAGAACTATTTGACTTAAACTGATTTGCAAAGTGGAAAAGAGATATTAAACTAATCCTCTTGTGACAATTGGACGTATTGGGGATCCTCAGAGCATTGTATATGCGATTATGATTTTATATTCTTCTAACCGATCTACATTGTTCTCAAGTGTTTATCACCTTTAAACACACAAATGTGTTTAAGATAAATTAAAAAATAAAGTAACGTTATTCGTACTGTGAGCAGTAGAACCCTAACGCTTTGCAGCAATGGTTTTAGTATTTTTCAATTATGTATAGGGTGCTCAAAACATAAATACCATTTATTGCAACTTCAAACCATCCAAACTCTTTTTTTAATACAATGCACCGTATTTTACATTAAATTTTGATGTAAAATTAAATTCTGCATTGATTTATACGAGTATTCTCCAGTTTTTTTGAATAATTAGCGTTTCTTTTAAATGTACTTATAACTTCTACTCATAATTTTTTTTAAAGCAGATGATAAAACAAATATATTATACTTCATACAAAATAAAAACGATGGACGTCATCAAACCGTGTTTAAGTTTTAAAGCACACTGATGCCAGATTTTTAATAAAATTATTCAGTATTTCGAAATAATTTTGACTAGCAAATGTTGAATTCTTTGTGTTTTGTTTATTGTTAAATAACTTACTTTTTCAACGTTAAAAAGAGAAATAATTTTGAAAATTTATATATTTTAAAACACATTGGTTGGTGCATAGATACAAAAAAAAGGTACAAAAAAGAGCAGTAAAAATGGATAATAAAAGTTAGCAAATATTTTTTGTATGGGCGGAAAACGTAATAGAAAAAGGCACACGGAAGTTTTGAAATTTTTAAAAAATAAATAGATATTAAAGAAATTAAATATTTTCTCACAAATACAAATTATGCAGTGTAGTTTTTTGTACATAAATGTCAATTATTATAAATAGCACTTGTATTCAATGCTACAGTATTCTTAACCCTCTTGATAGGATTACGTTTTCTAGGTGATTTTGAAAGTTCATTGTTGTGGCTTTTTGTGAAATAGAATTAACCGTAGAAAGATTCAAGTTTACTGCTCCTGCTACACGCTAAACCAATATATTGAACTCCAGTTTTCATTAATATTTTAATTTTATATTTAGTAATGGATCATCATTGTCTGGTTCTTTTTCAAAATAGCGTATCAAAGATCCTACTAACTATTGACAGCAGCTGTTTAACTGTTCTGGTATTTCGCAAATGGAAGTCTGGCAACTATAACATTTTGATTGTTCTGAAAACAAGTTTTTCAATTCAAGATAAAAAGTTTGAAGCTCAAAAAAGACACAAAAAAACTGTTAAAGCCAATGTAAGATTCAGATGTCAAGTAGTACAACATGGCAACTTCAGATCTGCTGTCCACTGCATAACAACGAATATCAAGCCGAAATTTAAAATTCAATAAAATATTCCATTATAGCTTTTACTTCAATATAATTGAATAACTGTGAACTCCAAATAATTGCGTTCTGGTGTCTGGTGTCTTATACACGTAAGAATTATTTATATTTACTCGTACATGTATTTCACAGATACCAGTAGGTGGTAAATTTTTATTTACCCATTCATACTAATATGTCTATGTTTTAATAATAACGATAAATATCAGCATCAGCATCTGCATTAATAGTAATATTAGCGTCGTTAACACAATTTTAGGACGTGTTAAATAACCTTGGTATTAAGCAACACCAAGCTAGTTGTGAAACATATTATACAAATATTAATGAGTGAATCCGATTTCAGGTCTTTAATGTATTTTACAATATACAGAGAACGGCAAATGTTTTGGATCGGCTTAATTACATGCAAATGAAGTGATAGCGGATCCCTCTTTTTGCTGACCGTTACAACTAAAATTTTTCTATTTTTACTGTGCCTTCAGTTTGTCAGTGACGTCATTAGTTGTCATATGGTAGTATCATCTGTCACTTATTGACAGATACCTAGATTGCCAGACCTGAACCTTCTAGATTTTTATCTGTAGGATCATAAAACTATCATACCTAATATCAGTGCATGATGTTTATCAACATTTCCAGAACGTAGGTACTTTCGGAGTTCGCAGATAGGCTTGGATAGTGTCACTTGGCTGAAGGAAATTATTGCGAACGTTTGGTTAAATAGTTCTTACTCAAATTTCGGTTTTATCTATTTTTTTCTTAATAAAAGAATGTCAATATTTTCAAGAGAGTTGAATTCAGACATAGTGTATGCTATACAAAAAAATGTTCTAAATGAGTTCTGTAAAATCATAGATGATACAACCATATAACAACTGATGACGTCACTGGCACAATTGAATAGAGCCATTTTAGTGAACACCCGGATTACAGATAATGAAAACACGGATCCACTATCACTTTTCGTTTGTCTGTAATTAAGCCGGTAAAATGTAAATGTAAAATGTCGATTTTTGGGACCTCGAGTACAGCGATGAAAGATGGAAGGTTAGAAGTTACTAATCAAAAGTGTCAATAGGCTTCTGTTTGTAGGATGCCGCCGAGAGGCTGTAGAGGATAATGTGTGATAGCCTCTTAAAGATGTCGGTTAAAGCTAATTAAATTCTTAATCCCTTATTGCATTCATTTGCAGGTAGTTATTTCTCAAATAAAATTTCTTAATAGGGTAGCTACCCAACACACACCCAGCTCATTCAGAATCCTCTGTTTCGTGCTGATATTATTTTATCTAAATAACTAAATATGTGACGGTGGAGACAAAACAGGATTGTCTGCTTGGATAAGTTCCTTAGGTTAACATAACGGCCTCTTGTGGGATAGTAGAGATGGTACTTCCCCAGCAGCGGTGTCCTCGTCTGGAACTACCTGGAGAGGGAAACAGACGAAGGTATTGTGCACGCTCACAAGGTTCGGGTTCAACTTGATATAATAACTGGAATATCTTCTTCAAATTCGTCATATTGTAGCTCTCGTGGTTTTTAAGATGATAACGACAATATCGTTTTTGTGAAGAACATAAGATATGTTTTCATACACAGAAGCTGAATCTCCACCTACAGCTGTAGGTAGAGGTACAGGTTAACTTTTCAAAACCATCTATAGAATCTGAAGCTGCAGATTCTATAGATGGTTTTCATACACAGAAGCTGAATCTCCACCTACAGCTGTAGGTAGAGGTTAACTTTTCAAAACCATCTATAGAATCTGAGGCTGCAGATTCTATAGATGGTTTTCATACACAGAAGCTGAATCTCCACCTACAGCTGTAGGTAGAGGTTAACTTTTCAAAACCATCTATAGAATCTGAGGCTGCAGATTCTATATATGGTTATATGGCATATACGAGTATATTGCAGACACAATATTTAATAAGCTCCCTGCTCATGGCATATTAAACCGCATCGTTGCGGATCTACTTAGAACGCAAACAGCTTTGTTTTCAATGATAAATGCTAACTGAGTGCTAGATCTTCCACGGATATATTTGGGAGATCTCCGACTTCTTGCTGTAGGCACCTATCAGATACAACAAGATAAATCATATGATGCAAACCATAATATGATTTAGTAGCAATTTTGCATCCGTATAGAAAAACTGTCCCTTCACGAATACGGTACACTATGTAATCGCTAACTATGCTCTCATTGGCGAACAGCTTTCGTCTCGGCATTTAAGAAGTAGAATATACTTTGTTTACGTCTTAAGACCGAAACCAAGGTGGTCACAAGCTATTGCTGTCAGTGCAAGATTGGTCTACACAGTGGGTCGGTGACCTCACTATGACCATTTCGTATTATCAACGTTATGGCAATATCATCTACCTGTATGTCCTTTTGTAGCATTTTGTAAGCTGTCTTTCAAACTTCTTGGATGGTGTCGTCGTCACTAGGGATTGCAATCCGGTACCAATTTCAATCCAGTCGGATCCGGCTGAATTTTCATAGATCCGGCCGGATCCAGCCGTATTGGTTCCATCAAAATCATTTTGATTTTTCATTCCAAAATCAACTGTATAAAATATGATCAAGTGAATGTATTACAAAGTATATATAAAAAAACGTTTATTTCTTATGACATCAACTTTATTTACACTGTTATGATTAATCAACATTTACGTATTAATCAGCAATAAAAAATTAGTAGATATAGCGTAACCAGTTAGATTGTAATTGTTATATTAGTTTAGTAATAATTAGAAATGACGGGCGGTTAAGTTCAGTTTCACTTAACTAGATTTCACAAATAACAACATCAATAACATCTTGTAATGTAACTTACATTAAATTATAAATCCATAAATAAATGTCGTCAAATCTGGCTCTGAACGAGAGAGACGGAAATAGCGGTTATGTTGAAGCTCAAAATGAAATTTTGTTGTTGTCAAATATTTGACAAGTAGCTGTCAGAATTGTAAAATAAGTAATGACTGTCACATAATGTAACAGCCTTGACAATTCAATAAGGTTATAAGATTAAAAATAGAAATACGTCTTTTTTGTGCTCGTCCAGCTTTGATGATTTTTTTTGGATGGCTCGTTATAAGTAACTTATATTAATTCTAACTAAAATCAAGCTTATCAACTGAGATCACAATAATTAGGTAATTTAGGGACGCCAGGCAGTTTCATTCTTATAATTATGACAGTCACCAAAAATCTATTTAATCAATGGCACAATTGTCACAATAATGAGTGGATAAACTTCTTTTTTTAACATACTTACTTTAAATTCTTATTTTAAGAATTAATAAAAAATTACTTGGTAAACCAATCATAAAAAATTACTTGGTTTTGAAAAAATTATCTTAGAAAACAAATAGTGATTTTATCATCTCCCAGTCGACTTCTTACAGAGCTACAAATGTAACCAGCGACTGAGAAGGCACTTTCTGCTTCTACTAGTACACTACTCGGTTTTATTGTCAACAAATTCATGTTTCATGTATTCTTTTTAATTTACCGGATCCGGTGACCGGATCCGGCAAATTGCTGCCGGATCCGGTTTTCCGGATTGCAATCCCTAGTCGTCACCGTTGAAAGTGTGATTATAGTGATTATAGACTAAATTCCCCCCAATCCTTGTGTAGGACATGAAAAACAGTTAACATTTATGTTGTACTTACGTTACGTGTTGTAATTACGTGCTTTCGAAAAATCCTTTTTTGATTGCTGTATTAGAGGGCTCAATTTGGGCACCCTCTTTTCAAACAAAAAAAATATATTAAAAAGAAAAACTGACAATCCCTAGAACACGATGTGGACTTCATCATGCGGTATTTCCAAAATTTTATTCTAACCTCAGGGCTTTTACTCCACCGTTAAGTTTAATTCACTATTAGCTGACGCCCTTTGCTACGAAATTAATCAGTTCGTCGTTTCTGTCTATATGAATATCGCATAATAAATATTCATCAGTGTTTGCAGTGTACACGGTCTCTAAAATTATCCATCAAGTAGTAAGTTGCATGGTAATCCCTTAACACACATCACAGTTGGCCGTGCTGCGTCTTAATCTTGAGCGTTGCCATGAATATATAAACCCTAAAATGTTCGTATAAAGACCCACGCCGCCTCTTAGAATGGGCGTCGTTTCTACGAATATTCTCTAGCTCGATTACCGTCTAATAGGCCTGTTTGCAAAAGAAGCTGCCTTTCGCTGCCTCTTGCTAATTTTAAACCATTTGCTTATTAAAATGACTCAGACGTTAATTTGGGTTCGTCTTCCTTTTTAGTTTTATTAAAATCCCTTTTTTCCTTATGGTAATTACTTGGTTTTCAAGATGGTATTATCATAAGGACAAAGGAAAGTATGTAATTAGTAAATAGTATATTTATTTAAATAAGGGTACTAGTAAGAGTTTCTAAAGAATGTAAAGGGTACACTAAACTTAAAATACGTAAATATGAAAATTATACCTAATATAAAAAAAACTGGACGTTTTCCACAAAACACCGAACTACTATACTATTTTCTCGACGCGCGTTTCGCCAACTAAGTTGGCATCTTCAGGAGAAGATTAAAAATAAATTCTAACTTGCACACTTGAACTATTTATACTATATTTGTTGCCATGCTTCAATGAACCGTAACATCTGTATTTGTTTATCAGAGCAAACAGTAGACTGGTGGGTATCGGACTATTGTCCGTATTCATACTACTGTTACACTTAATGATTTCTAAATTTTCGAAAGCATCCAACTGTCTACTGTTTATTACATTTCTAATTAATTTTAAATTATTTATGTCTATCCTATGGTTGTTGTGAAAAGCGTGTTGGGCAACACAAGACTTTTCCATTCTGCCAAATTTCAAATGAGCCATGTGTTCTTTAAATCTAGTCAAAATATATATTTTTGTTTGCCCAATATACTTTTGATCACAGTCTTTAAAAGTTATTTCGTATATTCCTGACTTTTCGTTATTGTCGATTTTATCCTTGGGGTTGCACAAAATCGTCTGTAGTTTATTTTTAGAATTATAAACTAAATTGCTATTAATGTTTTTAAAAATTTTGTCTAGTGAGCGGGTGAATTTAGATTCATATGGTAACGAAACAAATTTCGAATTGTCAGTATCTCTACGAAAAGTCGTGGAATTGTACAGAATTCTCTTAAATTTCTGCTTCCTTATTAACGTATTATCTATTACATGGATTGAGTAACCGTTATTATTAGCTACATTCTTAATTAATTTTTTCTCATGTTCAAACCTCTCTTTACTGAGAGGGAAATTTAACAAACGGTGAATTAGAAAATTAAAATTTGCCATTTTATGTTGAAAAGGGTGGTGTCAATCGTTGGGAATATATCTAAGAGTCGCCGTTTCTTTCCTGTATACATCAAACTCTAACTTATTTTCACTATTTCTAATAACTAATACATCTAAAAATGGTAGCTGTCATTGTGTTCCATTTGATATGTAAATTTTATGGTATGGAAACGGTTATTTAATTTGGCAACAAAATTATCTAAACTAATTGATTTTGTATCATATATCGCGAAGATATCGTCCACATACCTGAAATAGACTCTAGGGAAATACTCGAATTTATCTTTTGCTTTTTTATTCATAAAAATGTACTCATAAAAAGATTTGCAATGAAAGGTGACAAGAAGTTACCCATTGCCGTTCACTCATGTTGTTCAAAGTATTCACAATTATACTGAAAACAATTTTGATTCATGCAAATACTAGTAAGCCGAATACATTCCTTAATAATTTTATCGTCTAAACCATTTAATTCGAGTAATTACCTGAGGTAGTCCAAAGTTTGCGGGACTGGGACATTTGGAAACAATGAGCATACATAAAATCAGCCCAAAATTTCACCTTCTTGCAAATGGATATTTTTGATATTGTTAATGAACTCACTAGAATTTTGAACTGCAAAACTTAGTTGTGCAATAGGCTAATTTTCGAACTCGTTCGTTAACCATTTTGACAAATTATAAGTTGGGGATCCTATCGCTGAGACAATTGGTCTTACAGATTTTCCTGGTTTATGTATTTTTAGTAAACAATATAATTTAGGTATTACTGGATTTGACAATTGTAATTTTTGTCTCAGTGAATGAGTAATAATGCCGTTATATATTAATATTAAAGTAAATCAATGATTTTCTCATATTAAATGTTTAAAAAAATGTATATTGAAAACACATATGTGTTATTAATACGGTACAACTTATAAAAAAAAAAAAAAAAAGAAAATAAATATATAGGGTGATTGATAGAAACCATTCATTAAAAGTATTGGGGCTTGTAGAAATGACTGATTTTTGAAAATTTGGACTTAAGCTAATTGGCCTATGGTGGGATTAATGAAAATATTTTCAAAATACGATGGCTGCACTTCCGGTTATACCGGAATTCGGCATCAACTTCCTTATTTTAAATGGTATGGTGCCTTTTTTATTCCAGTACCTTTTTTAGGTATAGTTTCATGAGATTTCCCTCTACCTATCTTTTACCGATTTTTTATATGTTGTTCATTAGCGCCATAACCTTTGAAACTATTTGTAGTAGTCATTTTAGAAAATTAAGTATCTGTATTAGCATTGTGCTTAATAAAACTCTAAAGCTATGCAGCATTGCTTTTATTATTTTTCATTTATGTAGATGGTATTTAAAATAGAACTAAGTACCATTTAGCCGAACTCAAGTCATTCAAATTAATTTTTTTAACACGATGCCCCATATTTTATTTTACATTTTAATATAGAATTAAATTCTGAATCCATCTATATTAGCATTAGAATCTATTTTAGCATATACCTATATGTAATAGGTAAATAGTTATCAACGTTTTTTTTTAATTTGCTTATAACTTGTAACAAATCATTTGATTTTTCCCTAGCGTGTCATGGAAATGATACTAGTAATTATGATAATGTTACTATTAATTCTGATAATTATTATGTTTTTCATATTTTCTTTATTGTCAACCGTTATTATTAAAAAATACCGATAGCTTCATTTTATCTTCATCGTGAATCACACATTGAAGGTGAGCATTACATTATGTCACAAAAGCCACTATTCAATAATAGTGGTGTTAATCATAACCACAGCTACTCATTTTATATTCTATGACTGGGTAAAATAAAATTTATCTACTGATATCTATGAAATACATGTATGAGTAAGTATGAATGAAAAACTTTTTTTAAATTATATTTTTAAGTAATTTTTAAATTATATTTTAACGTTTTAAATAATTGTAATATATTTAAAAAGTTCACAGGCATAATGTCACTGCCGTTTCGTTCCAAGCATCTTAAGCGTATAATATATTAAAATTCATATTTGAATACGAAATCGTATACTTGATTTTTCATGTTTCACGAACACAGAAAGCACAAGCAACTCTATTGACTCCAAGATGACACAAATCATACTATTGCTTAAAACACCAGTAACAGTAACATTAGTACAATCATTTCCATGGCATACTATTGAAAAGTTAAATAATTTATCAAAAGTTTTAAGTGAATTAAAAAAAAAAAACGTTAAATAACTAAAAAACTATTAAATATAGGTATAGGAAAAGGAAAGATCGAGGCAGAATTTAATTCCTCATTAAAATGTAAAGTAAAATATGGGTCATTGCATTTACAAAATTTGAGTTTGAATGTTTTGAAGTTGGGCTAAATGGTAGTTCTATTTTAAACACCCTGTACATAATTGATTAAAATGTTATGGCATTATTGAATAAAATTTCAAAACAACAGAAATAATTCAAAAACGGTAAAAGATAGTTATAGGGAAATCTCATGAAAATCTACCTAAAATAACGTATAGAATCGAAATATGTACTAATAAAATAGGTACCATTCCATTAATGAAATCGATCCCGACTTCCAGTATAATCGGAAGTGCAGCCATCTTAAAAATATTTTCACCAAGTCCGTCATAAGCCTATTAGCTTAAATCCAAACTTTGAAAAAAATCATTTCTACAAGCCTTAATACTTTTAACGAATGATTTCGATCAATCACCCTGTATAATATTTTCCTCACTAATACAAGAAAAAAAAAATGTCGTTTTACTTTCTCACGGTCTGTCTGCTCACTTTTTTTTTGTGTACACTATAACTCGAGAATGCTTTGATATATCAACTTGAAATTTACGTCTGTATTATGACGAGACTGTAGCTGATTAGATTTTGATCGGTTAAGGGTTTGGGGGATAAATGGGTTTAATACACATTTTCTTTGTCTACAGGTAATTTGCATTTGAAAAAACGATTCAAGGTGCTTACCTCAAAATTGATTCACATATACAACAACATAACAGAGTATATAAGTGTAAGGGATTTTAGCCAGGGTGGGGGTTGAGGGGTTGCAGGGATATTCAAAATTTGTCAAGTAAAATCTTAATATAAAATTATACTACATATAGACAGAGGTCTAAAAATTCATTTCTTCGGTCATCCCAGGGGTATGAGAGTAATGAAAATTAAATGTAAGAAAGATGTTAAAAATTTGTACAATTGTAAAAATTTACAATTTGTAAAAACCTACACAAGTATGTATGGCCAAGCCAAATCATGAATATATTTTCATTTTTCTGGTGGTAATAATTCTTGTTCCACTGGAGGGAAGGGAGGAAAGTATTTTAATGTGAAATAAATATATTCATGTGACGTGTAGTTATATACGTCTTTGAGATAGAATAATTCAAATATAATTAATAAACCTCTACTCTAGACCATAAAGGTCATAAAGGTCAAATAAGATAATGATCTAGACCATAAAGGTCAAATAGTTCAAACGGTCTCAAAACAATAAGGTTTATATGGGTCATAAAAGTCATATAGGCCATAAGGATCATACATATGATATGGGTCATAAAGGTCCAATATACCATAATGTCATCTATATCATGAAAGCCAAATAGGTCATAAAGCTCATAAAGGTCAAGTTAGTCATAAACTCCATATGGGTGATTGAGGTCATTCAGGTCATAAAGGTCACATTGATTATATAGGTTTATAACTTATATAATCAATGTGACCAAAAAGTTCATAAATGTCATAAAGGCCATAAAGGTTTTATCCAAACCTCTCACATATAGACTAGTGTTTTTAGAGATTTAGTCTAATTAATTCTGGAAAAATTGAATACAGAAGTAATGATCCTTTAGGCAGCGGTTTTTCGTCATATTTCTCTCCCGGAATTATCCTCTGTTATAAGTAGGGTTCGGAAATGTAAGCAACTGTATGATAATTAAAGTATAAACCACATTTTTTAAGCTGCTTGTAAATTATATACGCGTGTATTTTTTGCCCGTGCATTCGTACGTCACTGAGCATCCTCGACAACGCTCCGAGACTCACGTATGCGCAGTAATACGCGGTCCCGTTGCAGGAGAGCATAGTTAAACGCAGTTTAACATGCGTTATGATAAACATCCTAACTCTAGTTATCACCCAATAAACACACATACGTTAAAAAACGTTTTTTATGTCCAAATGCATGTCGTTACTACGTACATTCAACTTAAAAATGTCGCGGTTTTAAACGTTTAACGTAATGAAAATAAAAACGTTTAAAGTAAGTGAACTCACAACGTTCATTTTACATCTTAATAATCTTAAATATATACGTTTCTAAATAATCTTTTAATAACGTTAAATATTAAGGGAAATTAAACGTATTGGTAAACATTTAAGAAATGTATTTTTTCAACGTTGTTTTAACGGGTTATCTACAACCGTTAAAATTTTAACCTACCAATTTATACTGCTGTCGCAGTTACACGTAAAGTAAACAGTAGAGAATTAAGCAAAAAAAATATATTCAAGTATATAAACATAATATAATTAGTAATAATATATATACATATACATGTCTGGGAACTGAAACCATACATCTTGAAGTCAAAAACATAAGAAACTTAAATTCTATCTATGGTGTTTCTTGACGTCATTTTGTTTAAGTATTCTGGTGGCCGAATGTTTCAGCCGTTCTTTTACACTAAGCATTTGCAAGTCGTTATTTTTGTTTGTCGGGAAATTAAGATTAACGTCCTCTGAAAAAAAAGTTTGATATAAAACATTGATACCTAATATGTATCTTATTACCACAATATATATTGTAGAAGTATTGCCATTGTAACATAATTGTTTAAACTACCAGCCGTCCGGACTAATAACTGATCAAGAATACCTACATAAATAAAACATTTCGTCATTAGTTAGATGAAAAATACGACTTATTCTATACTATTACTAGATGAACGGTCACTGGTCAATTCTACACCAGTATCAAAATACAGTTTTGTCGTATTCTAAATTAAGGCCAGAATCATTATGTATCTGTGGAAGTTGATAATTTTGTTGGTATTTGAACAAGAAGGTTACATGATAAAACATGCAAGGGGAGTTCAGTTTGGTGGGGGGCTCACTCTTTGAAAAAATCTCACCGTTTGAAAAACAGTTGCATAAAAAAATTCCTTTTCATGTTTTTTTTTTCAATTGGAGATTAAATACAATTTTTAAGTGTATCATAGTTACCTCTGCTGTACCTACAAAAAATGTAGTAATGAAAATGAAATTACATATAAAGTACAAATAAAGTACAACAATAGGTAAAATAAATACTTGCTGATTACAATGTGGAAAATGTCTGGCATTCATTACGAATCACCGACAAAAAAAAAAGAAATACAGGTCTACTTACCTATACAAATGCAGAAGAATATAAAAACACGCCTCCTTGGCAGGGTCACCCGTAAATGCAACAATGTAATACATAAGAAATAACAGGAAATGGCACGCGTCATGTGATTCGCATAAGCAATACAGTTATTTTCCGCACACAGAGCGTTCTAGTTACGTCACCAATGATACGTTTTAAAAACGTTTTTTTTTTCGTTTCTTAAACGGATGAGGGATACGTTTCGATCACGTGTAGGTGTTTTAAAATACGTGTGTATGGAATTAATGATAAACAATATTATTTAATAATATTGTTTATCATTAATAACTTCATTCTTCATTAATAACTTCATACTTATAGACAAATTATTTTCCAATAACAAAAGTAGGATTAATGTTCGTTTAAAACACGTTTCATATATACCAATAATTCACGTGTCTCTTATATTTTACAAATACGTTTCTTTTACAACCAAATAGAGTACATACTAAGTCAAAGTAAACATTGTATTAACGTTTGACAGAACAGTTGTACAATTTACTTTGAACAACGTTATTTTAATGTTTTCAAAGAGACTGTTTAGATTTTTCGTTTAAAAATCATATATTTTTAACGCTTTAATCAACCGTTATTTTCTCAACAATATATACGGTTGTTATTATATCGTATCGAAACGTATCACGTTTCTTTAACCAATGACACGTTAAAGTTACGTTTCTATAACGTACGTGTGTTTACTGGGAAGTTCTTCTTTCAAATATCGAGAATATTTTAGGTACCTTTATGGTTATTACGTGCTATTAACTGATCCCTTTGAGAGAAAACATCGAATCCGTTTTCTCCAGATCGACTTGCGAACACCCGGCACGGCGACCTCCTAGGCCCCGGATTAAAATTTGAGCCGCGCCCGGACGAAACAGAAATAGTTCGCAAGCGGAGTTTTAAAATTCAGCGGACGGAGTGCTTTTTTACCTCCGGACAAGGGAAGTGAATTTACAATTTCGGCCTTTTCGGCCGTCCGAGGCTCCTCTTACATCATCGCCAGCTGGCCATCCCCAGCGGATTTGTAAGTTGATTCCGGGCGGTGACACCGGGGACTAGGGGCGTCGGGACGCGCTTTCCCCCGCCGCCCCTAAGCCAGCCGCGACCCCCGAAACCCCCGACGTTCGAGAAAGAGACACGACGGTCAACCGGAGATGCGGGGGCGTCGAAAATCCTAAGCGAATTTTTAACGCGACGGTCGCGTATTGCCTTATGCTGTCAGCGGGCAAACGTTTCACTATGCGTAGCGCCGGCAGCACTATCTGCCGGACGTCACTCGCAACTGTTAGTTAATTGAGAGCCCTCTTACGCCCTGACTCGCTCTGGATGCAGAAACGTGCGAATGCGCGAATGTCCGTTACCGCACCAAAACGCACTAATGATAGTAACTATACCAACCTACTAATGTAAATACAAGCTCTCGCAATACTGGCAGGTTCATTAGTGGGCATACAGGGTAACTGGTGATAAAGTGTACAAACGCTAGGTGGTGAATGTACACCTCAAATGCAACAAAAAAATCGCTTTTGATCATGGTCCGATTTTCAAACATAAGGGAGAAATTTCAGGGTTTGTGTTTCAGAAAAACATTATTTTTCGATTAAAACTAACCATATCTCCTGAACTATTGATCCTACAGCAAATTAAAAAAAAAAACATTGAAAAACTCATTAAATTTTCTTGAAGGAAACATACTTACCAAGATCCCCATTTAATTATTGTAAGCACAGACACAATGCTAAATTTTAAAAATAAATTCCTAAATATAAAAAATATATGGATTTCTAAATTTTACAAAATTTGTCTTTGATCAAACGAATTTTATTTATCTCTCAATAGTGTGCACATTTCACAAAAACTTCCTTTTTAGAAATCGCATTTCAAATGTAAATGAATGTAGCCTAGATAGCAGGGGAAGAGAGGGCGTCGGATTCCCAACCAAGGTTTCGCACTAACTTGCGTCATGTCATGCATCCCCTTTCATTTCACGGAATTTTCACCAGGTCTACACGTATAGAAAGTTCTAGGAAAGCTGTCTGGTCTGTTGTCTTTCATTTCCTATTCAAACTTGTATCAATGGAACTGTTTAATTTTCCTGGAAAACCATCTGGATTCTCCTTCTCTGCACGTCTGTGTTCCCCCTCTCTTCTTTCATAATGTTCTCTGCTTTCTGCTTGATAAAATTTTGAGTCGTGATTTGATTGCGTTTGAGAGTAACTCGTATTGTTTTCATATATCTTTTTCCAACCAAAAACATGCCGACATTCATTATGTGCACGGGTTTTGTAACGGTAATGCAGAGTAGTTCGAAGTTTCTCAGTGGGAGGTATGGAAAACCATTAGGCTTGCAGGCTTATCATTTCATCATTGTACAAGGACTGGAAGAGCGAGATGGCCAAGCACGAGTTGGTTTCGCTCGCTGGCTGTTAAATAATGATGTAGAGGATCCTAAATTCTTCAGCCGAATTTTGTGGACTGACGAGTCCAAATTTACTACTAGCGACGGTATCTTCAATACTTGTAATTCTCATTTTTATGCTTAGGAAAATCCTCAGTTGGTACGACAGCGGCGTTTTCAAAGGCGTTTTTTTTGTAAATGTATGGATGGGTGCATTCATGGTCACGTGATCGAACCTTTTTTTTGGGGTTTCCCTAATTGGAACCCTATTGGAAGAAGTGCCACTAAATCTGAGGCATCAAATCATATTTCAATACGACGGAGTACCTCCTCATTTTTCTCTAGCGGAGATACCTCGACGAGACCTTCCCCGTTTGGATAGGAAGAGGCGACTGTTCGTTTGCAAGTTTATTCTGAAAAGAGTTTATTCTCCTTAAATTGAGAAACAATTAATTCGTACTTAATTTAAAAAAAAACGGCCTTCTGGTCCCTTCTAATGATGTTAGGGCTTATGTCCTCACCTTTTCAGGTCTCCAAAGGCCCTTCAGATTGGTTTCCGTGTTTCGCGATCTTCTCTCGTTCAGTCTTCTGAATGTTGTGGGTTAGTAGCACTGCGATGTTTATGACGATCCCTCTTCATTGTTCCTTATCAGCACAATATCTGATCTAATCAACTGTTAGATATTTGATAACTAGCCTGTCCCAATGCATGACTGCTACATACTTTGATTCCATGGCGAGTATTATTATTATTGTTATGATTTCCCGGACGCAAATGGGAGCAGGAACGGAAAAAAGTGATTTAATGTTGTAAACAAGTGTCTCAATGCTTTATCAACAAATCTCTCCACTAATCTCAAGTTACTGCCTAGTTTTCCTTTAACATTTGACACGAGAAAACTCTTAATTAGTCGAGTTCTTTTGTTAATACTTTTTCTTCTTTGATTGTCGATTTTGATTGATTAAAAACTACGCTGAATAATCACTACCATTTTTCACAAACAATTAACTTTGACACAGCTGCAAGTAGAAATCATCTAAAAAGATTATAATTTTGGTCGCTCTGATGGCGCACGCGAGATATGCAGGTAGCTTAAGCTGTCCGAGTTTTTTTTTATCCAGCACGAGTCACATACGGAGAAATAGGTGAAGAGCCTTAAAATATTTTGAAGCTCTATTTCAAGATATAATTTTCTAAAATTCTTGAATCTCCGCTAGAAATGTTCCAAATCTGATGTCAAAAATTGAAATTTGATATAAAGACAGCTTTCATCAAGCTGTCAAAATTTCTGAAAAATCGATATTTGGTGGATGTTAGATTTTTCAAAAATCGAATTTTTTGTTTTTGTCATTATGTTATCGTGATCCCCCCGAAAACTTAAAAATGTGCAGCAAATATAGACTTTATAAGGAATTTTGACAGCTTGTTGACAACTGTCGTATGTCAAATTTCAATGTTTGCGATCTATGACCCCAAAAATCCCTAACAATGGCATATAAAATTTTGTTGAAAATTGCACCCTTGAGACTAGTGAGTCAATCACAGTAGCACACTAGCGTGACAAAATACATATGAAAGAATATTTTTTTGTAGACCTGTGTTATTGAATTCCCCTCACTGCCTTAGAAATGAGGCATTTTTCGATGATCTGATATTTTTTTTTTTAGAAAACAACGTTCAGAACAATTTTTTAAAGAGAGAAATTCAAAATTGGAATGACGATAACATTATATCAGAGCGTCACGATTGCTAAAAAAATGTGTTAATGACTACGCCAAACATCTCTAAGTTAATTACAGAGAACAACTACACGCATAATGAGGAAAAGAGGTAGTACTTATTTCATTTTGTCTTTCAGTACAATAAGAATTTTCCTTTTTCTCGAGATATACAGTAATTTCTTAATGTACTGTATTTGTACGGTTAATATCTATTTGTTTTATGAAGAAGTGACATATACACTAATTATTATAATTATCAATAATTTGCAATGGGTTCCGTTTGAGGGTAGAGTGTGGGTATTTGGATGAGAGTGAGTATCAAAATGAAATGAACTTCAATAATAATCGATATTTATTTGAATGAAAATCCTCACATAAAGAGGTATATACAGTTCATTCAGTATATAGTAGGAGTATATATGTACATATTTTATCGAAAATTGAGTGGATCTATATCTTTATAGCGCATTTACTGGTTGAAATATTGAATTTAGATAAATATATGTAGGGTAAAAAAAAGAATTAAAATTAAAAAAAGTGTGGTGACTATTTGGCATCAACTTGGTGTTATCAAAACCTTTGTGCATATACCGACTGCTTCCCTTGATCTTGTAAACGTGAGTGAACTAATCTAATAGGATTATTGTTAACTATAATCACACCTACTCGACAGTATATTATGTGTTAAGATCAAGGTACGCAGCTTGTATGTACGTGGGTCAGAATGTCTCAAACGTATCACCTGAATTATGTAAAAATTCTAATTTGATCGTCTTTGCATTTTTTCCATAGCTGTTGACGGAGCGTCAGCTTGCCTATTAGGCAAGTCCGAGCGCGCTCCAAGCATTACGCAACAATGTTCAAAACAATATAACTTTTTTTTCGATTGCGGGCCATTTTTTTCTCAACGGAATATTTATAAATATAAAATGCTGCATATGTGGTAATTTTATTTGAGTGAAAAGGAGATGCAGAAGACATTTTTTCTCAATTTGTTATAAACAATTGTATAACAAATTGACTTAAATTAAATATTTTTGATTGAAAAGATCGAAAAGTAATCTGTGGCAATTACAATTACGTTTATATCGTAAGTATTGGTTAATTAGATCGTCCGTAATGAATATTTTGAAAATAAAATGACAAAAAACCTCAATTGTTTATATCCGTAACAAAACATTTTTTTGCATAATCCATCTGGATTTTCGTTGCACTGTCAACAGCTCTGGAAAAAAATGCAAAGACGATCAAATTTGAATTTTCACGTAATACAGGTGATACGTTTGAAAAATTCTGACCCACGTACTTCTTAATAAAGGACTATGATTATTGAAGCATAAAATTGAAATGTATACTCTAAGATTTGGGCATACTAACTATACTCTTTGACATTGGTAAGTGTTCTGGTAAAACTGCCAAAGGAGTGAAAAGGCAACTCCCTCGGGTATCTTCTAGTAATTCGGCGATATTAGCTAATAATTTTTACGTTAATTTCTCTCAATTAACGGTGGAGCATTACTGTGAAACAATCAGGCGAAGATGTCGAGCGAGTTTGTTTAATAGACGTCAGAAGCTGCCTCAGCGGAGTAATAACCAGCGTCTTAATTAGCCTCTAATGAACACCTCGTTCCTCCCGATCCGCCCTCAGAATCCGAATTCCCCCTGCTGCGACTCCCCTCCCCTGCGGCACCTAAAACGCGGAGAAATAAAATACGCTTATAGATTTATGTTATTATTGTTTTTAATCGTTAATCCACGGTTATTTCTGTTTTACATTAATAAGAATATGGACGTACATACATGGAGGAAAATAACTTGTAGTTAAACGTGTAGTTTAGCCGCCATTTATGCAATTTGAGATTAAACGACAGTATTTTTAAAAATATCACATAACATAAACAACTTACTGGCTGATTGAAAAGATAATATGCCTTGGTAAGTGACGCTTTTTAATGGAATGCTATATTTTTATGGCATTTTTGGATTACATTTACCTTTAAAGTCCTTTTCAACAAATCCACATTGAAATTTTCATCTTTAATAATTTCAGTTTCTTCAACTTAAGTAGCTGCAGTTAACAAAGGACGATCCAGACCTCGAAACCAATTTTGGAAGAAAATTATGGTTTTACTTGATACACATGTATCTTCAGAGAACATGTTTTTAACTGACTAGTCTACATTTTTCCTAAACGGAGACGTCAAACGTTAAATTTGTAGACACTGTCACACCCAACGCAAATCACATCCAACATCCACAAAATGTTTGGGCAGGCAAAATCAATCATCGTGTAAGGGCCATTCTTTTTAGATAATATTAGATACTTCTCAGAGATTGACTGTTCCAGCTTTAGCAGTTTTATATCTCGAATCCAAAAGATCAAGATATTCTTAATAACACCATCGGGTTCCAATATCGGGGATAGAGTACCAGCTCGTTATATTCGCCTAGTTCGTGATTATCTATACGCAGTTTTTAGATGGATGGAACAGATGGATTGAAAGAAAAAGTTTTGTAGGATGGGCAGCTCGATCGCCAGATTTAACCTCAATTATACCTTTCTATTATTTTTTAAAACGAAGCCTAGTAATTTAGATATTTAGATGTTTAGATGTTTAGATGTTTAGATGTTTAGATGTTTAGACGTTTAGATGTTTAGATGTTTAGATGTTTAGATGTTTAGAACAATGTTTAGACGTTTAGATTTAGATAGTGTTTAGATTATTTAGTGTTAGATATTTATATGTTTAGATGTTTAGATGTTAAGATGTTGATGTTAGATGTTTAGATGTTTCGATGTTTAGATTTTTAGATGTTTAGGTATTTGTTTTTGATTTTTTTAGAAGAATGTTTAGTGTTTAGATGTTTAGATGTTTAGATGTTTAGATGCATGGAGCTGTTTAGATGTAATTAGTGTTTCGATGTTTAGATGTTTAGATGCTTATATGTTTAGTTTAGTGTTAGGGGGGTAGGGGGGGGAGGGGGGGGGGTGGTGGGGGGGTGGGGGGGGGGGGGGGGGAAAAAAAAAAAAAAAAAAAAAAAAAAAAAAAAAAAAAAAAAAAAAGTGTTTTTTTTTTTTTTGGGTTTATAAAATAAAAAAAAAAAAAAAAGGAAAAATTGTTTTTTTTTTAATTTTTTTTTTTTTTTTTTTTGGGAAAAAGGGGGGGTTTGGCGGGGGGGGAGGAATTTATTTTTTTTTTTTTAAGTTTAAATCCCTTTATAATCCAATATTTAAAAAATTTATTAAGAAAAATTGTTCAGCATTAAAAATTATTTCCGTATGGAAATTTTAAAACCATCAGATAACTTTTGTATATTTTTCCACATATTAAAATAAACTGAATAACGAACTGAACTGTTAGCCTAAAAATATAAATATAGTCTGTAAAAAATATGAACCACTTGATAATTCCATAAAATTAAGAACAAAATTACACGGACTTTGTAATTTTAGATGCATAACACTTCAAAAACCTATGGAAGAAAGTATGACATAATGCTTTATATTGTTGTTATCAGATAACAACCCCTGAAAAAAAATCGTAGCCCTAATTATAATGGAAAAAAAGGGAGAGCGAAATTATTACGAAATCATCCTGTATGTAATATGGTACATATCAAAATTGTTAAATTATATTAATTTTGTGTGTTTATTCTATCGATGCAATATTTTTAAATTAGATAGGTATGTAATTCATTCTTCTGAAACACTGAACAATATGCTGAGTTCGGAACAGAAAAAAATTGTAAAATACCATAAGAGAGACGACACATGTTTAAGAGTGGTTTTACAAATATATCGTGAGGATTATAATTAGAAATTTAAATGGGAAATAAGAAGTTGGCTAATGTTTTTAAATTTGGAATACAGTTAAAATTTTCAATTATGAACAAGTTTTCCTGATAGAATTTTGCTTGGAAAACGCAGTTTACCCCCACAGATAATAATTAAATTGCTCTAGTCAAGACCTACTTGATTTTTCCAAAACTATAAAAACTAATTATTGACAAAATGAATTATGATAAAAATTAATTTTTAATTAAGCGGGACTTGATCCCAAAAGGTCCACTTTCAATTCGACTTTTAGACATCTTTTTTCACTTATTCTGGGTCACACGGTATAACCCTTGAAATATTTTACCCCTCTCAACATACAATAATTGCAATTTTCTTCGGGCAATCATTTTTACCCTCGTTATTATTATTCTCGCGAGTCCGATAGTGCTGATGGGATCAGTGTTCAACGTTTAACGTACGTGACAAATTCAAGATTTTGCCAATCAAAATTGTCCACAAAAGGTCACATGACTAGGAAGGCTGCTACCCAATTCTGTCAGTCGTGGAAAAATGTCTATCTTACACTCTATTCGTAGTATATTCAGTTCATTAAAAGGTACTACTGATATATCTTAGACATTAGCGACCTTTATTTGAAGATTTTATTTGAAGACTGTCCTAATTTACTTAGTGGTTTAAATTTTCGTATACCAAGAACTTCATCTAGAAATATCGAAATGTTTATGTTACCGATAGCTAGAACTAACATATTGTTACGTTCACCTTTATATACAGTTAGTAATAATTTAAATAAAATTAGTCTGTTTTGTGATATACATTATACAAATATGCAACAATTACGTAACCTTACCATGGAATATAATCATCTTTTTTTAATATAATAATTTCATTTATGTAAATTGAACTATACAATACCTACACCTTATTGTTTGTTAGTAGACTGCGAATTATTGTACATTTATTTTCACATATGTATATAGGTATTAATATCAAATCTTTATTTGTGATATTGTAGATAATTATTGAATTTATTTTGATTAATGTTGTCCTTTAATTGGATTATGTAATCTGTTGGGCAATAAAAATCCATTATTATTATTATTATTATTATATCATTTACTACATCATTTATATTATGTTCTAAAGTACATATAATTTCAGATAAGGACATAAGAAGACTGTAAGACGTAAGCTTTAAACTTAGTATTATAAATAATACCGTTTATTAAAAAAATACATATTTTTATTATGAGTACTCCACTGTATTATCAAAATTCATCGCTACACTCTAAGTGATGTAGGAACCCACTGCAAAAAAAAACTTATTTAGTACATAATGACTTATTAAAATTATGTTTACGCAAGAACAAGAATCGTTTATGTAGGAATAATTATGTAGGAATTCTGAAGTAGGGCTTTACTTCAGAAACAGAAAGTTGAAGGACAATTGGGGTATTCCCTCGAACACTGTTGCTTGGTGTTTTAAGAACAATTTCCTGATGTGGTTGTAAATGTCGACTACAACGCCTCTAAGTATAATTAAGTATTCTATTTTTCATATTATTCAACTGTTTAGGGAAACAGGAAGTGTGAAATGAAAGAAAGATAGATATTACGAATGGAGGAGCTGACTCACCCATAAGCATGTTTCATAACTTACATTTTCTGAGCTCCAAGTTATAAGTTTCCCTACCCTCAAATTTCAAAAGTCGAATAGTATCGTGGAGTAAAGTTTGTCAGATGTTTTTAAATAATCTTGGTGACAACAACCTAATGTTTGTAAAATTAATTTCTATGACGAAGCATGGTTTTATGTCAGTGGTTATGTGACTTCTTAAAATATGAGAATGTGGAGTTGCTGACTGGAGGTGCTGAGTGAGTGAGAAAACTGACAGAGATTTTTTTTGTCGAAGGTCCTTTTCATTCGCAGAAAGTTGCTGTTGTTCTATCAGTCGAAGGAACATAATTTTCCTAATTTTCTTTAACTCTTTAACGCCCAAATGCACTGTTAAGAGACATGAACTTAGAGGCTCATATTACTGATAATAAATAAATAAAAAATGACTAAAACCATGTATTCCTATGTTTTCAAGGTCACTCTTTAGAATGGAATCGTTAAATTTTGCAAAAAAATTGATGTAACCTTCAATTTTTAACAAAAACTATTAAAAAAATGCGTTTTTCTCAAGATCATTTTTTTAAATCGCAATTTCAGCCATGTTATCGTCCTTTATTCCACTAAAAAACAAATAGAAACGTGCACTCGAGACGTGTACTTGAAGGAAACGCAATGAGAACAATATAATTTTCTAATTTTTGAGATTAGAATAACTAGAAATGGCAAAATTCAAAGGGTGATATTTCTCGTTTTTTTTACCAGTTGCGGGATCATTGACGCAAAAGAAGAATTTTGAACAATTATTAGTACCTTTGAGGTTTTCGGGGTTGCTAATCACGATCCCGACGTCAGAATTTCAAAATTCAGGATGGTACATATGACATGGCGACCATTTTGAAGCAAATTTCGAAATCCTGAATTTTGAAATTCTGACATCGGGATCGTGATTAGCGATACCGAAAACCCCTAGTTTACAAACTTTGAGGCAAAATAATCGAAAATTTTGAAATTTGATTCGGGATGGTGGCCATATTGGATCCGCCATCTTGAATTTTGAAATTCGGACATCAGGAACGTGATCAGCGACCCCAAAAACCCCTAAAGTACTAATAATTTTTCAAAATTCTTCTTTTGCGTCAATGATCCCGCAACTGGTAATAAACGAGAAATAACACCCTTTGAATTTTGTCATTTCTAGTTATTCTAACCTCAAAAATGAGAAAAGTAAATTGTTCTCATTCCGTTTTCTTTCAGTACACACCTCGAGTGCACGTTACTATTTGTTTTTGAGTGGTATAAAGGACGATAACATGGCTGAAATTGCGATTTAAAAAAAAGGATCTTGAAAAAATCGCATTTTTTAATAGTTTTTGTTAAAAATTGAGGGTTACATCAATTTTTTTTTTTGCAAATTTTAACGATTCCATTCGAAAGAGCGACCTCGAAAACATAGGAATACATGGTTCTATATATTTTTTCGTTATTTTTTCTATCAGTAATATGAGCCTCTAAGTTTATGTCTCTTGACAGTGCACTTGGGCGTTAAAGGGTTAATGGAACTCTGACCGCTGAACGAAATAAGGAAGCAATTACTACACTTTTCGTAAACGAGTTGGATAGCGACAAAACTGCTATAGTTTTCTTCCAGCAAGATGGTGCCAGAGAACACATTGCGGGTGAAACAATGGTGAAGTTACAGAATACTTTCCATAATCGCTTAGTGAGCCTGAATTCGTAATATGAAGTCCCTCCAAGATCCTGTAATATAACACCGTTATTTCTTTTTGAGGAAAATCATTTTCCAAGTGTCTATTAATACCCTCGATCGACTTTTGGAAAAAATAAATTAGATTTACTACTCCCCATATTCTAGTAAATGTTTTCGCTTCTGTTCGAAATATTTAGTCAGAAATATTTAGAACAACGTGAGGGCAATATTCAAATACTTGTACGATGGTGCACTTCCACATTACGATGTTAATGTAAGGATTTTTTTTTTAAATTGACATTCCCCAGTATGTAGATAGATTAGCGAAGAGGGACAGTAGAACGGCCTGCTTGTGCATAGTCCAGTAGATTTAATTTTCTGGGAATATTTAAAGTCGAAGGCTTACGTTCGACCAGATAGTATCCAGGATATTACAGACATAATTCGTCAAGAAATTCGACAAATAACACCTGAAATGCTACAAAATGTTATAAATGAGTTGATTAATCGATTTAACTGTCAAGTTGTTAATTGTGAACATCTCATTTAATTTTATATTGTTTTTTTACTGCTTTTCTTTTATGATTTTCTGATTTAAATTGTTCTCTTAGCTTTAATAATTATAATTAATTAATAATATTAAAACGCCTATGAATTATAGCATTGCAGGCAAATTTAAGCGGTATGTGTTATACATTTCTAGAATCAGGGATTTACGTAGATTCTAAAACGTGACTAATATACAGGGTACTCCTTTAAAAAAAATACCGGTGATATCATTATTCGCAGATAATTTACCCTTGTAGAAGACCTACCGATCAGCTGTCCTTGTTGACGGAAGGTGAATGAACTTGCTCAGATGCCTAGTTGCTAGGCGGGAAAAGGGAATGAGTATTTTTCGCCGCGCTTGCGTCATCTGTCCACACTGCGCACACCTGACTCGGATGTACAAGTTCTGAACGTTTGGTCGCTGTTCCATTCTTCCAACCCTTTTTCGGGCCTCGTGAGCCACTCCTCTGCATTTATGCTGGGTTTTGCATGGTTTGACCCCTGTTGGACGAATCCATTGATCCGAATGCAGCCTAATAAATTGCTGTGATTTGCCACAACTCACTTTCACACTTTGATAACTCAGGCACCCTTCAAGACCCGTAAAACTAATTTTACGGGCGAAAGCATGTTCTTATTCAAGAATTTTCGCACAGCCAAAAATTTTTTGGAGGGAGTCAAAAAAAGAGAGCGATGGGACACAAAAGAGGATTTGAAGGAGACAAACGATTCAGGGTGGGTCGAACAGAGTTCGAACGTTCTGAGGAAGAATTTCTGAGTCATATCACGCATTAAAACCTGCTCACAACCCCTCAGCTCGGCCAATTTTTAGGCGATGGGTTGGAAGTGGAATTTCACTTTTAAAGCTCGATCGGCCGTTCACAGTTAGTAACGTCGACTTCTAATGCTTTAAAGTAATGCCATGACATGTAATATTAGAGACAAAACGACGTCCCATGTAGCCTAAAACAAAGGCAGACTCAGCGGGGGTGGGTGGAGAGTTGTAGGGGTGGTGTTGAGGCGTGATTGAGTTGTCAAAGGATGAAAGCGAGTTGTGACATCTCATACCAATTTATTTGGCAACATTGGGATCAATTGATTCGCCCAACTGAGGTCAAACCATGCGTAAATGTAGAAGGATGGCTCATAGGGTCCGGAGAAGAGTTGAATGATTGGGACAACGACCAAATGCTCAGGACTTGTTGGGAAGGTCCTAATGTGTAACAGGATGTAATATTTACTCGACAGCGTCCTTCTCAGTCCATCCTGTAGGTCTCTGAAATTGCCGTCAAAATCTTGTGAATTCAAATTTCGACATGGAATTGGTTCTTAGAGTGTAGACGGAGAAGAATTTAAGCCACAACCTAGCGCCTTACGGGCAATAGAACTAATCCTATAGGCTGTCGAAATTTAAGAACCGTAAGTTTCTAACCCGAATAGAACGCAAATGGCGCTAATCTAAAAAGTGTTACGCTAATTTTGACGAGCATTTACATACAGGTATATATCTATATGGGCACCTACCACCCTATATATTTAATTATTACGTGGAAATACAGTAAATAAAAATAAAAAATCGATCTGTCTCAGGCAATTACGTCAACATTGTTTGTTTAGCTAATATTGAATTTCTGCGTGACTTTATGGGTGTACTGTCTATCAGAGTGTTCTATTTTCTCACCTTATAATTTGTTTAATTAAAAGCCTTTACAATGAAACGCAGCACTGCACTTTTTGCATTCTCGATTAGAATACTAAACTTTTCTTCTTACAAATTCCCAAAGTAAAACGAGACGGAGTCGACTGAAAAACATTTTTCACTACTTCGCGGCCGAAGTAAAGTTTAATATCGAAGACAATATATTTCTTTGGCAACTTTTACACTCGCGCCCCGGCGCACTTTGCATACGTTATCGTAAAACTACCACAGTGTCTAACCGCCGCTTGCCAGAATTAAAAGTCGACCAAGAGAATAGTCGCCGTTGCTTCCCGCAGTAGCCGCTGGAAGGCGGGACGAACACTTTCTCGGTCCACCCCCGAAACATGGGGTAGTTTTTAATTAAGGCGACAGAATGGGAGCGTTAAGAATTCCTAACATACCAGACCATTTTAATTGTGTTACAATTGTGGCGGCGTCTCTTTCTGGCATGCGAAGAGACCCGCCATCTGGGCGCGACGGAAGACGAGACATAAAGAAGAGGTAACGAGGAGGCTGATAATATTTAAAGAAATGCAAATATGCTTTTAATTAACGATATTAAATTATAAATTCTAATACTGATCTTGGGGACGATTAGCGAACGTAGGAGGGAGTTTTTTTAATTTTTACTTTTGCGGGGATTAATTGACGAAATTCGAATTATATCTATTTGTCAAGTGTTAACGAACACTAGACATTTGTCAGTTTACTGATCTGGAGTCTGGTCCACAAAATTGTCAGTAGGGTTGATAATAAACTGAAAAGGATGTACCAAGATCACAGAAATACGTTGCAACACAAGGTCATGTGCTGCTATGAGTTTTATGTGATTATAGATACCAATTATCATCACTTCCTCGGCCTCGGGATTATCAGAGGATGTTGTTACAGAGATATTCCCAAAAAACTGCCTTCCGGGTATGCCAAGCAAGAAAGTCATAAAAACGGAACAAATGAACATATCGAATACTAACTAATTAATCTGATGTCCAAAATAATGGTTTATAGCAGTTATTTTGTTCTCAGAATGGATGAAGTCGCTAAAAAATATATATATTTTCTATTTTAAGGGTGTGTACCAACAAAGGGTGTAAACTCATGCCACAGAAACGGTTTGTTTGAGAGATATATACCAGGAGCAAGTTTCAGGAAGGAGTATTTCTCTTTTATCATGCAGGTTTTATACCTATTGATTTGCATTTTCGCAAGCGTTTGGGTTTAACTGACTTATGTAATGGATTTCTGTGTGGTTCTCACATTTTGGCATAGTCTTTCTCTTAAACTAGTCTAACAGTAGTCTACCACCATATTACCTCCCATTTACCTTGATACCGACGTTTAAATTATTTTATATCGTGGTGAAATCTTTTCCCCTCTTCCTCACTGTAATCTCCTAGGCTTTCTGGTTTATTAAGATGAAAGTGTAGCTTCAAATTTAAACAATCTAGCATTTGGTAGTTATTTGTTATGTTTTCTACGAGTACAATGCTTCTGTAGTTTTCATCTTTGGTGTACATAGGTCATTTGAAGAAAAACGCGTGTGAAAACACAAGCCGATATAAACCTTGCATGATAAAACACAAATACACTTCCTCCGAATCTGCTTCTTTTGCATCAGAAAATATGAGGCTCAGATTGATTCTCCTTGTTCTGAAAAACAAATAACTGCAATTACTCTTACTTTTGATCTTGTCTTAGTATTCCAAAGGTATAAATCTTCCAAACAAATCGTTTCTGCGGCATTGGTACTTCTGGCGGTAAATCACTATTAAAGTGGAAAAGATGGATCTTTTACTAACTTTATCCATTCTGAGAACAAAATAACTGTAACGCTTGGAGAATTTGGCACCAGTCCATACCACATTATTACCTGTTTATACCACATAATTCCATTTGGCATACCAGTCCATAATAGTTAAATTTGGAAAAACGAGATGTTGACCGTTGTTTCTGATTTTCACGGATACATACATATATGAGCACCGACCCCTATGTTTTACTTCAGGTTCATATTCAGAAGGACAAATATAATGGGGTAATGTGGTCGCAACCCAAGTAGAAACTACTTTTTTTGTAGGCCTGTGGTATTTAACCAACATTTTTTTGAAAAACGACAAAAAATAAATGCAAGGAATGGATTTTTAGATATAATTATTAGATTCCTTGGAAAATTCTGTATGACCACAATGTTTGAACGTTCTTTGTAGCACAAAAATAACAAAATATCAGCAATGAGAAGTTAAATTGGGACACCCTGTACCTGACCTACAGGTCGTGAAATTTACGATGGCCGCACAATTTGAGAGCATAGAAGATTTGCTCTTTTCACACGGCATATTTTATTTCATTCTAGATTTGTTTTAGACACAGCAGATCTCATTTACGCACATTAGAGGACAATACCTCCTAGGTAACAATATCGTAATTAGAAACAGTTCAAAAAGTTCTAAAACAACATGCAATAACATGGCTGGAAGCACCGTTTAATAAACGGGAATACCATATGGAAGGGTCAAACCGTTAAAGGCAGCGCAGGCGCAGTCGCATATTAACGATAGTTTTGTGTCTTTTATTTCAACGAGTTGATCATCATTGATCTGTTTCTTTGGAGGAATTTACTTTAAAGGGACTGGTGCCTGTTCAGCTATGAAAGTATGGTCTCGAAAACCCTATAAGAAATGCACGGGGCCAAAAAAATAGCGTCAAGGTCACTGTGCGAGGTCGATGACCTCTCTGCCTGCGGGTCATGATTATAGTTATTACGGACGGTTCCAACTTCAAAGAGGGTGTGTGGAGGGTTTTGGCGCTAAGTTCAGAGGGGTGTGCAAGGATAATTGGGGATCGAAGGATTTTTGCATATGAGGTTAGGCACTTCCGTTAATAAAAACGTAAAGATTTATCGAAAAACAGTCGTCATCACCGCAAAACAGAACATGAGATAAACGTATAGGTACTGCACTAGGCAGACCACTACCATTACTCATAAAATTAGTCTCGTAAAGGAGGGTGCATATAGACATACATAGGTGTAGTTAACACATTTTCTGAATAAACCTCATTTTAAGTGTCAAATGTTAATAATGAAAACCAACATTATCTGACTGAATTGGCGAAACCCATGTAAAATGGTAATTTAAAATGCTTGTTTTCTAAAACAAAATAATTTTCAGGAAAAACTTTTGATAAGGTGGATGGGGTTATGAGTAAAGCTATAGATGCCTACTTTACCAGGGTCGGCTCCAGAATATATGTCAGGAACCTTACGAAATATTACAGAGGTCATACCTTATACATGTGGAGTGATTGTTGTAGCCCAATTAATCGGCAAAGGAACAATAGTCACAAGACACAGAACTTCCATTCTAATGGTAAACAATGCTATAACACAGACATGTCCGTACTGCCACTCGAGTTTCCATAGATTATTAATAACTGTTTCATATGTTCAGGAGTTATGCTCTGGCGCCTGTCACTTAAAATTCACTTACAAGATGAAAGAGCGTTCAACGTGTACAGACGTAACTGAGGCATGTTTAAAATAAGTAAAGTTTTGTAAGGACACATTTATATCTGTTCAGAAACATCCACTTATTTACCTGTAAATAATTCCATGATATGAGACAATGTGGGAATGTCAAGGTTAGTAACATCCGTTGTTTCATTATTACTAAGCCATATAGGTTTATTATGCAGTTCCGAATTTTATTATGTCCTCGGTGCTATGTATAATCGAGTTGTTTCTGCAGGCAGACTAACTTCGCCGTACTTTCCACCCGTAGCGTTCTGGACAAATTGACTGAACTTAGGGGTGATCTAATTTTACGAATGGAAATGGAAGATGGAACGGGACGATATACTTTATTAATGTGGCAAATATGACAATACTCCATCGCGTGAAGTCCGGTCTTGGAATCTATTATTAACCTACGAGCTCTAGTTATGAAGTAGAATAATAAATTGATATACATCAGTGGTGGGCCTAAAAACCAGCCAAATCAACCCTTCTGCTCTGAAATCACTATTCTAATATGGTATATAAATTTATTATTGACAAATTAAGTATACATAGTACACATATTATTATAATATCAAGCTTCCCGTCCAAATTAAATTGTAACAATTTGTGGGTCTGTTTCTGTTCTTCCCTATACCTAATAAAAAAACCTGTAAATCACAAACCATTCTCCTGTTTCAGACACAAGTCAAGATTTAAATGCAACATAAATTTCTCCCCTTCAATGCAACGATATCCAAACAGCAGAGCCAAAATACCTTCAGGGCCCAGCATTCAGAAAATTCGATACACCGGGGTTCGTTCCTCGCTTTTTATTTATGGTATCAGAAAGGCTATTACTTAATGGTTCGTACATTTTTGAGAGTTTCAAACATGTGCTTTGCTTATGAAAAATTATTTATGGCAGGAAAGAGGCCATTTTGAGGGAATAAACAAAAAGACGGGATCATTGGCGTAACACCTAATTGCCAAGTATGAGTCTTTATCTATTTGTTCCTTAACATTGTCATTTTTGTTGAAGTTCGTCGTTGTTAGTCATTCCACACAATAAATGCGTGTTCGTTTAATTCTTGATATAAACTCAAATGGATTATTAGAGACTATATTAACACTGCTTTTATAACGATTTTTATCTTCAAATTATATTGTTTATGTACCATGAACCAAATTATATTGTTTATGTATCTTTTTACTTCGTAAAAATGTTTGTCACTATGTTTGTTTTCTATTTTTGTCTACACTTACCTTTTCTACACTACACTTACATATTTTCTAATCCCTAGTTGTTATTGATTCACTGAAACAGTAGCCAAAATATTTCATTGGTTCTGATGAGTTTATTTTCCTCCTTAATCTACGGTACTGTACAAATGATGAGGCGAAGCTGGTAAAAGTGGGCTGTGTAACTAAAGTCATATTTTGTTTCTTATCAGGACGGCTATGCTTTTTGTATCGGGTTAAATGTCAGAATGGGGTCGACCCGGAGAAAGGGTTCAATATTTGAATAAAAATGCGTCCTGAATAATCCAGATATTTTTAAACTTCATCGTTCTTTAGACGTTAATACAATTTCCGGTTCGGATATGGCCACAATTTATTTGTAAATTTCACAGAGCATGGCTTGTATACCGGGTAATTCTTGAAAGTGGCTCACTCCTACAACATTGTTGTTTTCAGAGATAAAATGAAGAAATTTTAGAAGTGGATATTATACTTACATAAATCTGCATTTATTGACATAGTTGTCAATTTTTAATCACTTTCTGTTTAACCGCAAATTGCTCCAACTTTCCAATATTTAATGGCACGTCATATTTGGTTTCACTTGGTTTGATTCTAAATACCATTCTGAGCACAATTATACGTTATTTGTCACTATTTGACACATCATCTCATTTATTTTTTTAATTACAACTTTTGATCTAGATTGCTTAGTGTTATTAAAACATTTCAGTTGAAGTCAAGTAGACGTAGAAAAATGATTTTATTTTGTCGATACCCGTTATCGGCGACCTGGTTATCTAGCTTCTGGGAGATGATCTTAGGGTTACCCATCATCGGCAAGCTGGATGTCCAGGTCCTGAATATCATTATGAACCGCAAAAACGAATGCTAAAACCATCTCTTAGAAATTGGATCTAATTCCGCGGATATGATTCGTCATCGGCGTCTTATACATCCAGGTCTAAAATTAACCATATATTATTGTATTGTCACCAGTCATAAGGCTTTTTGCAAAATTTCAGCCTCCTATGACAATTAGTTTTAATTAACTCACATTATATGAAAACATACTGCTTTTACCGTTCTAGGCCGGAAATCCAGTAAACTGACTCAGCCCATGGCAGATACTTTGCCCATGGTCAACCCATGATATAAGATCATGTAGGGGAATCACGAACCCGAAACCCCGGTAATCTAAAGGTTAATGAGAACAGTATAACTCATAAGATTATTCAAATAGTGCTTGTAGTTACCAATACTTTGCTGTCACACACTTCAATAGTCACTTAAGAATTCTCAAGAAAAAATGCAATGAAACATCAAATACCTGGAAATACAGGATGTTCCATCATAGGCATCATAAGATGTTCCATACAAGGGGGGGGGGGGGGGAGGGGGGGGGTGGGGGGGGGGGGGGGGGGGGGGGGGGGGGGGGGGGGAGGGGAGGGGGGGGGGGGGGGGGGGGGGGGGGGGGGGGGGGGGGGGGGGGGGGGAAAAAAAAAAAGAGGGGGGGGGGGGGGGGGGGGGGAAGGGGAGAGAGGGGGGGGGGGGGGGGGGGGGGGGGGGGGGGGGGGGGGGTGTTTTTTGGGGGGGGGGGTTTGGGGGGGGGGGGGTTTTTGTGGGGGGGAGGGGTTAAAGGGGGGGGGGGGGGAGAAAAAAAAAGGGGGGGGGGAGGGAGGGGGAGGGGGGGGGGGGGGGGGGGGGGGGGGGGGGGGGGCCCCCCGGGGGGGGGGGGGGGGGGGGGGGGGGGAGGGAGGGGGGGGGGGGGGGGAGGAAAAAAAGGGGAGGGGGCCCGGGGGGGGGGGGGGGGGGGGGGGGGGGGGGGGGGGGCCCCGGGGGGGGGGGGGGGGGGGGGGGGGGGGGGGGGGGGGGGGGGGGGTGGGGGGGGGGGTGGGGGGTTTTTTTTTTTTTTTTTTTTTTTTTTTTCCGGGATTTTTATTTGAAACATTTTTTCAATTATGGAAGAGACTGAAAGAAACACTTTGAATTTTGTGTTACAAAATAGGAATTGGATTTTAATGACTGAATTAGGAAAACAAAACATTGTAGACCATGTAAATACATATGTCAGTTTTATTACTTACTCAAAATTGCCTTATTACCATTTACAGAAGTCTGACAAAATTATATGAGCTAGGACGTCTTCAATCTGGATATATTTTTGCTAAACTCGAGCTGTTTCTGAAGGATTCTTTTTCAATGCTTCATAAAATAAGAGCATGCCAATTTGCTTACTTCTGCTATAACTCATATAACATGCATTCTATGTAACATGCATTTTTTAATTCAGGGCGTGGAAAAAACAACGAAAATAAAACAATTTTGGTTACGTATTCAAAATGAAAGGTTTATTATTTACGCTGTTTGAGAATCCACAATGTTTTTGTTTTCAAAACCATCTAATGTATGTGCATTAAAATCAGGCCAGCCCTACTTTGTATTCATATTTCCAGGGAGTCTGATGTCTGATTGTATGTTTTGATGAAATTTTTATGTAAATATTTAAGTGTGTGACATCAAAATATTGGTAACAAAAAGCACTATTTGAATAATTGAATGAGCTATACTGTTCCCTCTTTGAAGAAACTGAGAAAATATGAAACATTTTCTTCGCCATATTTAAACGCTTAAAAAACTTTCACCAAAAATGAGATAAATTAATTTTTCGACATCTAGTTGACTCTTTTGAAAGTTTTAATTAACTCTCAACAATATACTTAGACCAAAAGATGTAATTCATAAAATAAATGGCATGGTGTGTCAAAAAGTGACAAAAATCATTGTGCTCAGAATGGTATTTAAAATCATAACAAACGAAAATAAATATAACGTACCATTAAATATTCTGGCCATTTCCGGTTAAACAAGAAGTGAATAATCATTGACGAGTATGTCAATAAATGCAGATTTATGTATAATATCCAATTCTAAAGTTTCATAATGTTATTTCTGAAAACAACAAAGTTATAGAGGTGATCCACTTTTGCGAATCACTCGGTATAGGTTCACCAGAACCAGAATTCTATAGCGAGATGACAGACAAGTTTTGTGTTTCTCGTTTTTAAGTCAATGTTTAATTAACATCAATTTTTTAAAGTGAAATACCATGTAGTTTTTATTTATTTTGGTATACAGTCATGTATGTTTCTAAAATGGTGATAGAGAATTTTGTTTTCGTAACTATGAAAATAACGGAGAGAAGGGGATAGGATTTTTCCAAGAATCCGCCCTGTACAGGCGGTAGTTTCATAATTGAAATCCCCAGATCTTACACCTCTTGACTATTTTGTTTGGGGATATTTGAAGGCAAAAGTCTATACTACTAGACCATACAATTTAGAAGATTTATAGCACGAAATATGGTACGAAATTAGATAAGCACGGAAGAAGTAATTCATAATGCACTCAGTGAATTTGTAGATAGACTTGCCTATTGTCGTAAGAAGTCAAAAATAGTCATACAAAAAAATGCGTCATCAAATCTGGCTATGAATGAGAGAGACGGAATTACCGGTTATGTCGCAGCTAAAAGGGAAACTTTGTTGTCAAAATTTTGAGAAGTGGCTGTAACAATTGTAAAATAAATAATGACTGTCATATAATGCAACAGCCTTGAAATTAAATCAGGTTACGAATTTAACATATAATAGAAATACGTCTTTTTTTGCTCGGCCGACCTTGATGACGTTTTTTTGTTTGGTTACAAGGAAAATTACAAGTTTGGCGTAATTTACAGTCAGTAGATCAGTGAATAGACACTGAATATATACGAGCCCTAACAACCATATGTTCGGACAAACGCATTTTTCGCGTATTAGACTGTTGTTATACAGGGTGAGTCAAACTTAACGCGACAAACGAAGGTACGGAGGGCATGTTATTCTAAGCAAAAAAGTTCAATAAAGTGTCCGGAAACCTCAGAGCGCTACGACGTTCAAAGAGGCAGGCCCAATGTTGCCTTTATTTAAACCTGCAAAGACGGCAGGCGGGACGCGCAACGCCGTACGGGCGAAAACGCCTGCCCAAATAACAGGGCCGGGAAGCGGGGCAAGGACGGGGAGCCCGACCACCTTCCGAAAGGGGAAGAGAGGAGGGCGGGAAGCAACGGAACGTGCCTAAATAGGGATGCAGCTTAATTTCAGGAAAAAGAAAGGCGGAAGCTGGAGGCAAGAAAAAATAGGTACGTCGCATAACCCATCCAAACGTTGCACGAAAATTCATGTTGAAAAGTTGTTCTTTTACAGCATGCGGGTTATGGGCCAAATAGCATTATGTTGGTTAAAGATACCACTACGGGTAAAGTTGCCTCGTCCGTCCAAATCACCTTCCGATAGTAAGAAGCATCGTTTGTTATTTGTTCCAAGAACCACTCTGAAAATTCTCTCTCGAGGTAGGTCTTCAGGAGCAAATTCGAACTTCGCAAATGATAGGGGTGGCGACCATCTGCTTTAGAGTTCGGTTCACAATGCCGGGAATAGCCTAATTGCAAAGAACATCTCCGGCTACTTGAAGGTATTTGATCGAAGTGTTCTAGGAATTTCGCGATTATTATGAAGGGGTGCAAAAATACCGTCGCTCGCGTTTCAAGAAGTTTCCCAGTTTCTCTTAAGTTGAAATGTAGTAAATACGCTTTGCTCTTCATTGGAACTTCGCGTACTCTCAACACCGCATTACATAGTACCGTAAACAAAACAAACAATCAGTTAGGTATTTGGCATGTTTCCGCAATTTACTCATAAACTAACTAAAATTAGTGACAAATACAACAACGTCAAAAGGCGTCAAACAAACACTTTCAAGAAGGCCTCTCTCTTTAATTAAAAGGAGGGAGTGAAAACAGTCAGATGTAACTTATTGAAAATGATGGTGGATCAGAGTTTGAAAATTTAGTTTTTTTTAAAACCAATTATTAAGCGTTTTGAAAAAAAGGCAAAATGGGTCCGCGTAGGAAGATTTCCGAAAGTTTATTAGAACTTTTTGCTAGAATAATGCCCCCGCCTTTGTTTGTCGTTAAGTTGACTCCCTGTTATAACGAAGCAAAAATTGGCCAATGCAGCTGACAGTACATAAGAACTTAAAAGAATTTAAAAGTATATTTTAATTATTGTTTTCAAAAAAAACAAATTAACAATGTCACAACTTAACAAAACAAATAAAATGTAACAAAATAACTGGTATCTAAATGTTCGGAAAAATAATATTTTAAGTATTAATAAGGCGATACGTCACCTTTTGCCTTAATTACGTCCCGAATTCTTGCAGGCATTGTTTTAACCAAGCCTCGACAGAGTTCTGGTGAAATGGTGTCCCAAATTTCGCGATTTTTCCTTAGAGAGACCGTTTTGGGATCATCTCTCAAAACTCTTTTTATCTTTAGGTCGGAGCTGTTTGATGGCCATGACAGGACTTTAATATGCTGTTCCCCGAAACACGTTTTCGTCTTTGTTGCAGTATGGGAAGCTGCGCAAAAATCAAAAGCAAAAATTTGAAAAATAAAATAGTAATACCTTATAAAAACTGATCCCAAACCGATGTATTTTCTGCAACATTCGCCTGATAGCCTTTCTCCTCTTTCAGAGTTCCATTGCGCTATTATATCCCTTAAGGTGTTCCGTCGACTTTTTTTTGCAAATTTTCGACCTTTGGCTCCTTTCAGTAACAAGTCTGGGTGTTCCAGGACTTTTACCTTTTACATCCAAATTTCCAGGCTCGCGGCAATGCTTTAATATGTCCCCAACAGTAGACTTTGCAAAGCACAATTCTTCCGCAATTTCGCGGATTTTTTTGCCACTGCAGTATTTTTTTTACAATGAGCTGCCGCAATTTTTTATCAGTCCACGGCCCATTTTAATTTAAAAAATAACGAATATTCCTAAAAACTACCAGAAATCACGTGTGACTGACACATCTAATTGTGAAATGAATGGTTACCGCGGCAACAACAAATTTTTATTTAATTTTTAGGGCAAGTTTTTCGATTTTCCGAACATTTAGTTGCAAATGCATGTAATTTTATATATTTTAGGTTTTTAAAGCGTGGTTGTAAATTTTTTCATGGCAGTGAATAATTTTTTTTGAAAAAATGCATTTGCTCGAACATATAGTTGTTAGGGCTCGTAGTGGGAAGTAATAAGTAGTAGGTAGATGGACTGCTTATAGCAGTGCGTCCATTTATGGGGTGTTTAAATAAAAAATGGCTGAAATTGCATGGTCCGCCTCATTTTACCAGTGTCCGATTATCCGAAAGTATTTTATATAGGATAGAAAAGTATATGTAAAAATTTGGTTTCAAGACGTTTGTCTACTTAAATAAAGAAGTCCGCTTAGGGGGGGGAGGAAAGGGGGGGGGGGGTTTTTTTTTTTGGAAAATAATGGGGGGGGGGGAAGGGGGGGGGGGGGGGGGGGGGGGGGGGGGCCCGGGGCCCCCCCCGGGGGGGCGCCCACGGGAGGGGCCCCATAAGGGGAAAAAAAAAAAATTTTAATTTTTCTAAAATTTTGAAAATTCAGTCCTCTCCAGACACCGGTCCAAACTTTTGACCAAATTCAAAGAACATTCTAGGATCACTTTTCTCATCTACTTTAACAGTTTTGTGGGAGGCATTACAATACGAGGTGTGGCTATTAAATAAGCCAACTGATGCTGATACCAGCGCGCTGCGAGCGTCTCGCGGCAAGTTTGAGGAGAACTGTGTCTGGTGATACTTTCCACACCCTGAGCTCACTGCTGAAGTTTGCTCAAAAATGGTGCCAAAACTCCCGAGCAAAACGAATTAAGAATGAACATTTGCTCTGACATTCCAAACAATATTGACACTGATCCAGACTGGTTAGACACGGTGATTACTTGTGATGACAAGATTCGAAAGTGTGGAAGCGGTTAAAGCAAAAGCGACAGAGGTTCTGTACCAGCTGACAGAAGCGGACTTCCAGTACTGCTTTCAACAATGGAAAAGTCGTATAGAGCGGTGTAGAGATCGCTACAAAGTTGTTACTGTAATTGGTAACGAATAAAAAGTGTTATGACAGCAGTCCGATTATTTAATAGCCACACCTCGTATTCCAGAACTTCAAAAATAACGACCGTCCTACTGCAACATCTCGCGCAATCCGTTGGCGTTGGCGTTTAGCATCCGGACCGACGAAAAAATACGCGGAAACGCTTTAATGAACACCCAGCGCCTTTTTATAACCGACGAGTGTTCGATACGGACGGCGGAAAAGCGCGTCCGCGTGAAAAGACGCCGCGTCGCACCCGTCGTCGGTCCGTCCCTCTCTGGCGGCCCCTCTCCGTCTTTATTGCGCACCGCAGCGCGGCGAGCGGCCACCCGCTTAACTTCAATGCAAGATTTAATTAAATCCGAGTCTTGATTTATTGTCGCTTGAGCCGCTGCACCTCGTCCTCCCGCCCCGCCCCGCTCTCGCTCTCTCGTCCTTTATCCTTGCGGACAGGGGCGGACGGGCGACGATCGGGATTAAGGACGGCTATGTATTTATTTCACCGAAAACACAATAAATATAAATGAGTACGAAAAAACCGTTAATGGATATTTATGTACCAGGTGATTGATTGAGAATGACCCTCCCCCCTCGTTCTATCTACTTAACGTAGATAGAACGATAACAAGTTGAGAAAAAAATGAAGCTATTGAGTTTTTTACACAGAATGATTGAACGAAACCAGTCATTAAAACCATTAACACATTATCAACATTAGCATCGTAAGTAGTATAATTTCCATGACATGTTATTGTCAACTATTTCAACAATGTGCTAAATATCGTGCAACGTGCTTATAAGAAGTTATAAGTAGGGTTAGGAAAGTTTACTGTCACGCGTGTTAAAGTGCGTTAGATTATCTTGCGCTTCCGCCCCGGGATGGCTTACTACTGCGCATACGCGGGTCTCGGCGCATTGTCGGGCAGGGTCAATGCCGTACGTAGCACGGGCAAGGAATACACGCATATATAATTTAGAAGTCGCTTAAAAAATACCGTTTATACTTCCATTATTACAGAGTTTTATAGTGCTGACCACGTCTTATGGCACACATTTCTGTACCCTAGTTATAAGAAATAAAAAAAAAAGTTAAATAAATAGAAAACCATTAAATATAGGTGTGGAGAATTCTAATGTAGATAGATGTAGAATTTAATTCTACATTAAAATATAAGATAAAATATGGGGCAATGTATAATATTTAAAAAAATTGAGTTTGGATTGTTTGAATTTGCGCTAAATGGTAGTTCTGTTTTTAACACCCTGTACATAATTGATCAATAATAAAAGCTTTGTTGCATAGCTTTAGAGTTATACTGAGCATAGTGCTAATACTTAATTTTCTAATTACAAAGATCTAGGGTTTTACTAACTACAGTGCCAACGCCGATATATCAAATATTCATATATCAACTCTTCACATATCACATTTCACATAATATCAAGTTTCAAATGTTATGTAGCTAATGAAGAAAATTGAAAATTGAAAAAGCTCACTCGATTTTTTTTAAACGGAACACAATATTTCTTAAACGGGATGCCGGGGTTTCTTGGTTAAAAACCACTTCCCCCGCCCTGGGTCAGGTCTAAAAAAATTAAAAAAAAAAGTAGTAGCTTTTGTTGTACTCCCTCCTTAATCAAGCGATAATCACGTATAGTCAACCCTCTATCGGTAAAATTTCTGGGGACCCCACTGGTTATCTCTGATAGTTTTTGAGATACATATATATGCACTTAACATATATATATATATATATATATAAGTATATTATTGTTTCCAAGGAAACTATAGTAGGACTTATATATACAGTTGTGGTCAAAATAATAACATTGGTACCTAACAATTTTTCTCCCACGGTTTACTTGACGATACTGTGAAGTTTCTTTAATATTACTTTATAATTTAAAATACAAGTGGGATTTCTTTTCTGAGTGCCTTTTTTAACTCATTGAGGGATATTCTACATCTTTAAAATATTGGAAGGGTTACGATAGTCCTATTCTGCAAGCATATGCGTGCAGAATTTTTACTTTAAGCTTATGTAACTTGAATTTTGAGAACCTTTATGTCTATAGTAATACTGTACTATATTCGCAAAATTTGAGTGTAGTTAGCAGCAGAACTGTTGATCAACTATTTTTAATGGAAAACTTAACAGAGTGGTACTTTTACAGAGTGGTACAATTTACAAGTTTTGACCCCTTTTATAGAAATATTGCACGACGCCGATTTGCAAACCAATTATTTCCACTAAAGGAGCTACTTCACATACCTACTATTAGACAGACATCGTACATCTTTTGACTTGACTCCTGTCATTTTTGTCTAGACTATCTGGCTTTGTCTGAAAAACTCAACTAGCCTCAGAAGAAGAATTTCAAACTGTTTGGAAACCCTGTTGGGGATATGGAAGATTTACGTATTATCAAAAAATCGAAGAGATCAATAAAACACAGTGGATGATGTAACATATTATTGTCGATTAAATCTCGAGCTCGAGTATATACAAATCTAAAGGTTGAGATAATTTTACTTGTTTTATTCTTTTTTTAAATGATTACTTTTTTTGTCAATTTTCGATTTACCTATCGTCTTGTTCTTTAAATTTCTATTGTATCTACATCTTATGTATGAGACTGCGATAAAAATAAATCGCACTTTTTCATAGCAAAATTAGTTCAAATGCTTCAGCAATCTTCAAAAGTAAGAAATAATATACGTCCTTATTTTTGCTCGGCTATGCACATATATTTTGCCAGATCACAGTTATGCTGGTTAACACTCAAGTTAAACATTTCAGATAGAGACTTTTATTGAGCACGTTAAAAACGGAAAATAACTTACTTAAAGAACGAAGGTATAATAACGAGTATATTCTAACATATGTACATAACAGTATGTGTGTTAAAATATACTCGTAATTAGATTTTTCGCGTACTCTGAAGCTGATATATAGCTATTTTTGTTTCTTTAATAAAAAAAATATGTCCGAATATGTACATTATGTATATGTATTTTATTTTTGTAAAGATGTACCTACAGGATGATTCGCTAACAATGGGAGTCCGGAAACTGATGATGGGTTAAGAAACAAAGGATGCTGAATGTGTAAATTTTATTTGTTTACATTATTTTGAAAGTTTTTACCATTTTTTTTGTATCTTTGTTTTTTAATACGACAAAAAAAGAATCTTCAACCTATGTTACTTAATTACTCTGTGTTCTTCATATACTGTTTTATTCTATTTTATCCATACCCACATATACTTTATTTACATTATTTTATAATATACATGTACATACATTCCGATCCTGAGCAAATATACACTCGCATACAATGCAAATATGAACCCTCTTAACCCCTGATATGACTTCCTCATCTTACTCCCCTTTTCTCTAATTCCGTCTCCGTTGTTTACGGCTCTATGAATCCATAGCCTTTAACAGACTAAATTTATGCTGAATTAATATCATACGCCTTTATAAATTCATTATTGATACAGATATATTAGCAAACTCAAAGGCCGTCGTTTCGTGACAATGGGGGGTACCAGGCATTGAATTCTGTAAACTGTGATATTCATACAGGATGAATCAAAATTGTGACAAAGTTGATACAAAATTTAACATAAAAAGCATAAAGCATTTAAATTTTATAAACTAAGCATAAAAATGCAACAGTGTATATAAGGAAAGGGCACTTCTGTATACTATTTGTAGTGGTGGCAATGACATTATCGCATTAAACAGAATACTGACAAACACTTCTGCTAACACTAAATATTTATTTACATATATTTAATAACATTTAAATATAGCACTTGTAAAGCTAATTTTTCATTTTAAAAAATATTGATCCCTTTAAATGCATATAACTTAAAAACCGATAGAATTTTTTACATATTTGACGAAACACACTGTAAATGTCCTCATTCTTTATATTTATCGGATGAAGTAAATTTATACGATTGCCATTTTGAAACAACAGCTACAAGTAGCATAAAGTATTTTTTATGGAAACAAATTATTGTATATATACAATTTATAGGTTTGTAGTTTGTGCCCTCAATGATGAATACGGTAATTGTGTTGGTTGTTGGGGTCGGTAAATCCAAATTTATTGTAATAAAAGTTCAATCACATCACATTTTCAACATAAATAGGGTTTTCCCACAAAAATCTTACAAATGTACAGTTTTATTCATCTTTTTGTATCAATTTGAGTCAGTTTCCCTTATCACCAAGCAGTAGTAGTCATCCAACAAATATGCACATCTCAAAATCTGGGTTCGTTATTCAAACTGTTTAAAAAAAGTTTCTGGCAGCATTTTCCCCGTAGAATGGGATGCTGTTTTGCACAAAAGTGGTGAGAAAATGCGAACAAATCAAGAAAATTTAAAAAAACTCTCAATATCTAGAATATTATATCTGCTTAGTAAGATCCAGCATATTTAATCCGAGATTGATGTGGTTTCTGGTAGCAGTTTTCCCATATAATGCGATAGTGTACATTGGTTTGCATCACAATGACGAAAAAAATGGGGGAAAACCAAGAAAAGTCACATGTTGTATCCTTAATCAATTTCGATATCATTCATATTTCACTCTACTTTAGATTCTTCTTCAATCCATCTTCAGATTCTTTTGCAGATTCGGTATAGAAATAGCTGTCTAAAAACTGATTTGGCATTGAAATATTTTCTTCAAATTTTGCTTTATTGAAGTACCAATGAAACATGGCTACGAGACAACAGAGCGCTGGCCTACCTTGTGCCCACATCTATGATCAATTAAGCATGTATGTCTTGTTGATTTATATACAAGTAAATAAAATACTTCAGTAGAGCATAATTCTAAAACAATATTTAAATACCAGTTCAGTTTCTGGTACAATACATAATTTCAAGAAGTGGATTATACTTCACATTCGCAATCGTAAACCTTCATTCAAAACAAAATTGGATAGTTTAATGCAAGTATCTATGTATTTATAAACCAGTTGTGAAAACAGATTTATCTCTACACAGGATAATATCTAAGTCTATTCATATTTAATGTATGGAACGATTCATATGGAACTGTTGAAAACAAACTTTTTTCCAAATAACATTTTTCAAATATGTCAAAAAAATCCTTATTATTAATTTCGAAAATTGAATTCATCCGGTCTTGCCTTAAAAAAGACAAGATTGTATACCGAAATTCTCAATACAAAACCGTTTAAAAAACATGAGGAATAAATGATTCACAAAGAAAAACGATAAACATCGGAATGTTTTTCCACTGTATTTCAAATTTACCTTTTCTTTAAATTGGAAGGCAGGGTCGGATAAATGCTATTTTCGAAATTAATAAGGTATTATTTTTATTTTTGAGTTTATTGACAAATGGTATGTGAAAAAATATTTCTTCTGAATAGTTCTATACACTATCAATTAAAACAGATGACTCAACTTAGGAATTACCCTGTATATTTATTACCGTTCGACATAAGCTTCCTGGAAAATACAAAAAATTGTTTGGGAAAATCAAAAGTTAAAATTTGTATAGTTTTATTATATGGTTTATTGATTTTTTTTAAATTTTGTGACAAAGGAATTATTAAGTATATTAAAAAAATCAATTAAGTGCAAGTAAGGTTCTTAAGTTCCAAATCTTTAAATTAACGACATTGGGTGTTAAATTTAAGAGAAAAAAATCCTAATAATTCTTTGAATAACTGAAATGTAAGTATAAATACATTTGAGGCCGAACATGATCATTTTCTTATCGTCTCAGAAATACAGCGTTATTGCAAAAGCCTCATGGTGATATAATGGAAATTTGCGACAGAAAGTTGTCACAATATTGAACATTTCCATTATTGGTACAGTTCTATAATTACTTTCAATACTATTATTGTACGGAGAGAGGCAAAAGTACTTGATAAAAAGTTATGTAATAAAACTGAAACAAGCAAATAAGTTCTCTCAAAAAAATCCGAAACAGGAAAAATTTTAATCGTACAGAATTATGAATAATTCGTAATTTGATTTTCATATCACCTTTCGACCGTCAAATAAGTTGTTGACCGTTTGAAGATATGATGTTATCCTCAATTAGTTTAAATGGAAATCCCCCGTTTTGGGTGTTGGCGTTGGTATTTTTAGTACCGGTTAAGGTGGATTAATTAAACTGACTGTTAGACTGTGAGTATTTTTTTTACACTTTCTGTAGACCTTTTCCCGGTTAATCGGCCTTAACCGGGAGTAAAAGCAATATTATTTAATACCTAACTACTGCATAAAACATTGCATTAGAAAATTTTAGAGAAATTCGAAATGAAACTCATGAGACAAATTTTGCACCTTTTGCAAATCTAGCGCCCAGGGCAAATTTCACTCAATAATCTCAAACAGGTTGAACAAAGAAGGCCAATGAAGTGGCCTCAGAGATCTCCAGTTCTTACGCCTCTGGATTGTTTTCGTTGGGGATAATTGAAGGAAAATTTATACCACAAAACCACAAAGTTTAGAGGATTTAAAGAACAGAAGACGGTGCGAAATTAGACAAATTACGGAAGATGTCATTCACATTATAGACACTCAGTGATTTTGTAGACAGAAATGCGTATTGTCAGGACGTCAATGGTTGGCAATTTGAGACCCAGTTAGTTGCCAGTTTCGGTTTTATTGAATTTGTACAGTAATTTAGTCGCTCTCTATTTAATACTAGATACTACACAACTTTACAATGTGACAACGGGTTAAAGTTTTGAATATCTTTTATTGAACATTTTTGGTATATGATATTTTATATAAGAAACTATTAAAATTAGAACTTCATTTTCTGATTCAACCTGTACAAATAATTAGAAAATAATAAAAAAGTGTAATTTTTATTATACCGGTTATTTCATTGGCTGATCTGTATGCTGTATGTATGTAAAACCGAACTTTATTTATGTGTGGCAAATGGAAAGGGATGGTACCGTTAAGAAATAGAATGCCCTTTACGAATGTTTTCGCCTTTGCTGCTGCTTCGCTAATCCGACCTGCAAATATTTCCCCGTGTATTTAGCAACCTGCAACCCTTCTCATTAATTAGTGTAACTCCACCCCGGGGACCACTGAACCACCCTTTCTTAAGGACCTGGCTAAATATTAAGACACCCCGCGAGATGCCACCCGCATTCGTTTCTTCACCTTCAGCCGTTAATTTAATGCTGGGGTATTATCACCGAACGCTTGGATGGTAATATTTATTATGCAAATAATGGTAGCTGTAAATTATTTTCTTCAATTAAACAAGTTTTTAATTATGCTTAGCTACTGTTCCAATGTGTGTATGTCATAACAACTATGTACAAGATGTTTATTCGAGTTGAACATAAAGACGACTTTGTATCGCTTCTGTCTCTTGATGTGATGATAAATAATCAGCTCTCAAGTACACCACCCCTAAGTAACTACCCTCAAATCTAGAAGTTTAAATAGCACATATGTATATTTTCATATGTAAACCAAAATTTTCACATGCAAACAAACTATGTGTGATATTTTTTTATTAATATTCCTTAGTACATGTTTTTTATTGATTCTTGAAATTATAACTTCTGCATTTTTTTTGCAACAAAACCTCAAAAATCATTACGGTAGAGGCTGATAATTGAATACATTTACCTCAAAACCCCATAAGACCATATTTCACACAATTATTTTATGTTAATTTAAGAAATATTCTCAATGATACAATAAATAAAATCAAATGAAAAGGACTCCTTAAAAATACTTAAACTGTCGTTGTCTTACAAGTTGTCAGAAATATTATTTTTGAATAGTAGAGGGCCTTGCTAATAATTCTATATCTTGTTAATATCGATAAAAAACTGATTTCAACCCCCCTAATCGCCCCAAAGACATTATGAGTTTTAAAACACCTGGGGATATGTATTAATTTTGAATTTTTATAAGAAATGAATTTTCACCCCCTGGGGGGTAAATGGGGGTGCTGGAGGAAAAGTGGACAACTAAAACTCATTTTTATTGTAAGATATTATTTTAGCACACCTAAATACGGAATATAAATAATGTATTTTTTTGTGGGCCTTTCTCTTTAACGTATTTGTAAAGTGTGATTTTGAGGTTATGTCAAAATCTAAGGGTGATGAGTGAATTCTGACCTCGGATTCGTTTTTAGCACACCAGAAAACATACCGTATGGTACCTCAACTTTTAACTACAAAACTATTTTTGTGGGCCTGTGTATCCATTGCAGAATGAAGCTAGAGTACGGAAATTCATGCTTATTAGTTATTACTCCACTTGTGAATAGAGCAACAAGTACAAAAATTGGGCGACTTAAAATATTTTTGGAAAAGGGAAATTCTGGAGGACAAGGTGCCTAATGGAGTTACTAGTAGGTATCACATACTCAGAACTCCTGAAAAATAGTTCCAAGTCTGCAACCATAACTAAAGGGAAAAGATCTCTGAGAAATGTGATTTTTTGGCAACACGACAACGGGCGGGGACCATCCAAGATTTGAAGTTTAAGTGTCTACTGCATCCTTCTTATTTCCTGTCCTTTCCCCGAGGGATGATCATGTTTTTAAGGCCATTTAAAGAGGCTTTAGGTGGGAAGAAACCGAGTAACGATGAAGTTATTCAGACCTGCGCATGAGTGGTTGTGTTCACGACCAAAAAAGTTCTATAAGTAGGGGATGAAGGTGTGCATAATGGTGACGCCACCGCCGGTAATAACGTCGTAAAATGACAATACCTGCTTTTGTTGTTTCCTTAATTTTAGTTTAAAAACGTTTTAAAGGTTTTTATTTGACCTTGCCTCGTATTATCCTAAAAGAGAAATTAAAGTTTAAGAGAAATTAAGTAATACCTACTTATTAAATTTTAAAATATTTAGGTTTTTTTTTTTAAAGAGTAGAATTTAAAAAAATAAGCACGTGAACTGTTACCCTACTCTTTACTCTACTCTAATCAGGCGTATACAGGTAAACTTTTTTCGTTATGTCCTGACGATAACTTCAGCAAACGGGAGGGGCAAGAGATATGCCCCGATATATATCCCTCTCTCCCGAGATGTAATATTCAGAATCCGAGGTTTCCAGGGCTGACTTGATATCTGGGCCTCCCGCGGGAAACACAAATATGCAATATTGCCAACATAAATTGATTCTAGATACGATCCCCGGTCTCCTCATTTAACACGTTTTCAAAATATGGGGTGCCAACTTATTATTTACTGCCTCGAATCCAATACACTGCGATATTGCCTTTACCGCGCCCCAACGTGAATATTATATCTGTTCAACGTGTTTCCCCAAACAACCCGTAAGCCGCTAGATTTCTGCGCTTGTACTCGTAGCAGGAGGACGTATTGTATATAAAAATTATATGGGATATATGTGGGGAATTTGGCGACTTTGGCGACCTTCTTCTTCATTAGTTTTTGTTTTGTTGGATTTTGGGTCCGGTAATAAATGTTATTAAAAATAATAGGAAAAATGTATAATAAATCATACCACAGAAATTGACATTCTCCCTCTAAGTCATTACAACTGTGCAGAGGGAGAATACACATGGAAAAGACGTAGGACACACAACCAAACCCTGTGACAGGTGCCAATTGCCACAGGCAGGATTCGAACCCGCGCGGATAATAGCTCTCGGAGTAATCGCCATTTACTCACCTGGCGCTTTACCCACTGAGCTATCGCCGCGGCGTATATTTCAAGTTACCCTACTTTGTCCAAAAACTTGTCACGAATTCTCACAACAGATAAAATAGCTATAGCATAGAAAAATGCAAATACAGTCGCATAATGTTACTCCAAATTAAAATCAAAAACTCCTAAATTCGATGAATCCAATTTTGTGTCCTAAATTACTTGTGAATCTAATAGTAAAAAGTTTACATAGGTCAGAGAAAAATATATGTACCTATTTAAAAGATAGATTAAAGGAACATGAATATGACATCACAAACACGAAATAAAAAAGAAAAAAAGGCACATACAGCGCTACTGGAACATATTATCAATAATCCAGAACACAATTTCAGTTTTGAAAATTGTAGAATATTAGGCATAACATCAAACCTAAAAAAAGATTACTTTTAGAATGGTAGAAATCAAAATCAATAAAAATAGTGTTAATAAACACACTGACATAAACGACTTAAATTCAGTATGTTACAACATTCTAGAAAAGAAAATACTTTCAAAATATAATACCGTTATGGTCTCAAAAACACTAACAATATTAAAAAACTGGACGTTTTCCACGAAACACCGAACTACTATACTTTTCTCGACGCGCGTTTCGCCAACTAAGTTGGCATCTTCAGGAGAAGATTAAAACTACTAGTTTTAATCTTCTTAAAACAGAATCAATCTGTTTGAGCCTTTTTTTGTAAAATCCTCCCTAAAAAGAAATAAGGAAATCGCTGCTTTCATTGTGAAAGCACAGTATACAATTTATAAAAATATATCGTTTCTGTATCGGTTAACGCTGTCTTAAATAAAAAAATGAGATATTAATATAGGACCGTAAGTGTGACTATCTCATCATTTCGAGATATTCAGAACTAAAAGATCAATCCTTAGAGCGGTGTCCTCACAGAGTGTACAGAGAATCGGCGGCACGGAAATCCACCTCGTTAGACCGACTTAACATCCGACTCTCCCATCCGGAAAGAATTAAAAAATAAGCGGCAGCGTATCAAGATCGATGCGGAGGTGCGGGCGGGGGAGACCTGCCCGCCTTCCATGGCAACCCTCAAGTCCCTCAAAGTCAGTTAATGAAAGAGGATTTTTCACGACAAGCCCGTTAAAAATGAAACGCAGGAAATGTTGTCACTTAGAATACAACCAGCCGGAAAAGCGGGGCGCGGATCCTTCAAAGCTAGCCGGGATTTTTAATCGAGAACGCTTCGAATAACTTACTTATTTCAATGCGGATTTGTGTCGAAAAAGTCGACGCTAATTTTCTATTAAGTAGCGTTTCGAATCTGTTCTGTAAAGGGTAAGGCCTTTTCCTGTCAGTTCATCGATTAATGCAATTTTGAACGTTGAAATATTGCATCGTTTGAGAGTCGTCGATAGCTTTCTGCAGGACAATTTATTACAGGAAGGAATTCATATACTCGCATGTATTAAATTGAAAGAGGATATGTATAAAATTGATTCCCTTACTTGCTACACAAGATTTAAAAGATACTGAATTATTTTGATTTATCTTGAAATCAATCAAATGTTTAATATATCTGTATTTTGAACAGTGGTGGCTCGCCAGAGGACGCATGTTGTCATCTAAAATATAAAGTTGGTTGTACCATTTAAAATTATTCTTAATCTAATATAAATTTCGTAATGTTTAATAAGTATTTTAATATTAAAAAAAAACATTACCTTTTTCCAAATGGAGAACCTGAGAACCTATCAAAGGGACTCTAAATCAAAGTGTAGGAACCAAATATCGTTATAATATAACGAACCAAAATATGGCATGTCGTTGAAAATAAATAATTCATTTCTGATATGTCCGGAAACGCCAGAAAGTTGCCTTTGGAATGTAAAGAGAATCCTGAAAACCCCCAGATACAAATTTTCAGCCTCATATTATTCGTAGTTCTCCCAAAATGTTTAATATGAGTCACTCTGTATGCTATAACAATTTTTGAAAGTAGGTATATACGTATTTAGCTTTGTAGATTTGGAGGTTAAGGAGGTTGATGTTTGAAGCGAAAATAATAATGTATATAAATTCACAGATCTTGCATGTTACGCAAGTATCATATTCGTATTGAACATACCAGACACAACTGGTAGAAATTTCTAAAGTGAATTTAATAAAAATAAAACACAGTTTTGTTGTTACGATTTTTGGCGATTTGACCCTGAAGGTCTTGTCGTTTTAAACGGGTTCTCTTGCATGTGGTATTCAGTCAGGTTTGCGATTTCTTTGCCGTGCAGATCCTAATAAAAAATGTTTTCGATTAATAAGTTGATCGTCATCATGTCCCTTTACAATGGCCTGGCTGCCATTGACTACCTGCAGTGTACCGAGAATGTAGACGCAGTTGCGATGAATTTGGCCCGTCGTATTGTCAAGTGAACATCTTGTAGTGTGAGATCGGCAACATTGTCCAACAGGATGTGAGATTTCACAAGTGTTAGTGTCTGATAGTCCTAATCGGCAGCTTATACAAATACAAATTTTGCTGAACTGTAGATACCAAAAAGTCCCGAGGTAAAGAAGAGGACTGTTCGCAATAGACTCCTCATTGTAAATCCTCAACTTCGTTCAATGGGGCATTTGTAAGAAAAGCCGCCTCTACCAGCCAGTCTAACGAAGTCAGATATTCAATGCCTTGTTGACCTGATACAATTTCTTGTCAATTGTTTAATATAGTGCTTACAAACCGTAACGCATAAATTAATTTTCAGCCACGTTTTCATGCAAAATCCGAAAACAAGTCAATGTTTAATTTAATTTGTTAGGAACTGCAGAAGTGGACCCGAACGGTGCCTCTAGTTGTTGAAAAGCTGTCTGTAAAATATAAGTGTGTATCTCGGTAAAAAGACAATTAATTGTAATTTTAACAATTTTAAACAATAATCCAACTACTTTAACAAAACTTTAATGGACCTTGTCAAAATTCAGCAAAGTATTAATAATAATAATAATAATAATAATTAAGCTCGGATTCTAAGAATCCATTCACGCAAACTTGAATTCGAAGTGAGCCAGATGATTTAAAAATTGTTTACAAATATGTCAACGTAAGATGAATAGCTTCCTTTTCATTTTCTAAAACATTGCATTTTCGTTTCTTTAATGGCAACAGTATTTCCTCCATAATTTCTCAGATGCAGGTTGCGTCAGCCTAAAACTATTGTTGTTACGCACTTTATATATTTCATAGTCCATTATATTTAGCCAGGGTGTGATACCAAAACCTTTCATTTGATGTATCTAGAAAACTAAATCTTCTAGTTTAGAGATCACTTATTCTTAATGAATCACCCTCTATATATGTTAGTGTAAATTAATAAAATAACAAATCTGCTCATCCTATTACAACGATCAGTAAATACCAAATGTTTATTTTACATTCAACATCAGTTCATAAAACACGCAGGCAAATTTTCACTAAAAATATCAGTGCCCTGCCGCTCGGATGTCGTTTTGCCATTTCAGAAAATCAGCAAATCTCGGGCATCCGACGGTGGCCTTAGACCCCTTGAGCACTCATCAAAATTGTGGATGATTACACATGTAACCCAAACCTAAACATAGACTGCTTAACACAGCTAAGTCGTGTCCATGAGCACGTGACCATGTCGAGGTCGCTCGCATTTTGCATGTCGCTTCAGCGTTAATATTTTAGGAGACAGCTCCCATATATACCCGCCCAGAAGTATTTTCAATACTAAAAATTTTTTTAAACAATCTTGTAGCTATGTAGGTACCTTCATAATGTGCATATTATAATAGTCCATAAATGTGTGCCATAACGTAGGATCGGCACTATCCAACTCTGTAATAATTAAAGTATGTATATTAAACCGTATTATTTAAGCACCTTGGAAATTATATACGCGTTTATTTCTTGCACGTGCATACCCCACTGACCGATACTGCCAACGCGCCGGGACTCGCGTATGCGCGTAGTACGCCGGTACCTTTGGGAGAGCGCAGGATAGTTAAATGCAGTTTACCATGCGTGGGAGCAAACTTTCTGAACCCTGCATATTATACAGGCATCTAAAAAATTACTTTCTACCTTTCTACCTCCTTCATCCCTCATGAATACCTACGCGATGGGATGAATATTGTAAAATAGAATATAAAAAAATATAAAACATTTAAATACATACGTATATCGTCATAAAAATCATAAAAACCATTAAAACGTACGTACATAATATATGTATGTATGTGAGTTAATAATAATGTATATGAAATATTAAATTATAAATTTATTTTTTGTTGGTTCTTTATGTACTTTCTTTTCTGTGTGTGAGGAAAGGGAATACCTTAATGTGAGTAATATATTTATAAACAGAAAAGTTCAAATATTTACACACTCAAATTTTACCCTAATGATATTCTGAGATTTAGTTACGAAAATATATAATTCGAAAATATGAAATATATAGGTAATTAATGTGTGAAAATAATATGGAAGGAATTATTTATTAGGAAGTGGTTTTAAAAATGAATTCTTTATTAATATATTTTGAAAATATAATTGTTCTTTCTTAATTTTCATAAGTAAAAGAAAATATAATTGTTCTTTCTTAAATATTTTCAATATTAGGGGTTATGCACACGAGATTTTTTATATTTGCGTTTAAGTTCCATATAGCAGATTGTTTGAGTTTGAATTTTTTTTTTTTTTTAGGTCTGGAGTGGTTAGATTAGAAGGCCATAGAAAATCTAGGAGGGAACACACTACAATCTTTCCATAATTCCTCCACTCATATCCATATCATTCACATCATCCACCAATCGTCCACATAATTAACACACTATTCACATCATCCACTTCATCCATCAATCATTCACACCACCCACACACCACCCACACACCACCCACACACCACCCACACACCACCCACACAAACACACATACATCATCCACACACCCTTCACACACCGTCCATACACCACCCACAACTACTCAAGTTTTATTGACAATGCGCTGCTGAAGGTCCTCCATATCGTTAACGGGAGTATCAAAAATTTTTTAGATAAGGCCAGAGAAAAAACATTACCGGGGGTAAAATCGCAAGATCTAGGAGGGAACACTGTCTGCGTGTTCAAACTAATTAAACAATCGTCGAAAAATTCGCCTATATAATTAATTGTTTCCCTAGTAGTATGTGCACGAACTCCGTATTGTTGAATATAACCTTCTTGCAATTCGTTGTCATGCAATTGTACAAAAGATGTTTATACTTCTACATGATACCTCTCTGCGTTCAGTGCGTCATTAAAAAAAGGGGTCCAACAATACTTCTTCTGCTCACAGCTGCCCATAAACTAATTTTGTGTTTGTAGTGGAGTGGTTCAATATAGTGAATATAAAAGTGAGGGTTGACTGCACTCCAAAGTCTCATATTATGACAGTTAACATAGCCCAAAAGATGGAACCAAGCCTCATCAATAAAAAAGAAAATTGTTCGAAGACAGTATCGTTAGTGTTAAAATGGTTAATACACCATTGGCAGAACCGTTGTCTTAGATTTTCGTCCGCTCTGAGAATTTGATGTGTGGATTTCAGACGATCTGGATGGAGCTCCACATCATTTAAAAAATTCGTTGTATAGGGCAGATTCACTTGGCTAAGATGATATTCTTAGATTGTCCGTCATCACTTGTTTAATCATTTCAACGTTTTCTTCTGTCCTTAGTTTGGGACTGCCACTTTCTTATTTCAGATTGAGGCTTCCAGTTTGCGGGTACACATTTAGGAAACATTTTACTGACCGGCTAAAATGCGCTTGGAAAAGCTTCCCTGATGTCCTCATATGCAGCTCTCATCGAATATATCTAGTTTCCATTGATACTACTGACACTTCTAAAATAAATTTCAATTGAAACACGCTTCTGGTCTTCATTAAAAAATTAATTCACTGATTTATTTTACAATTGTGACAGCCAAAAGTTTGATAACAACAAAGTTTCTCTTCGAGCTTCGACTTAACCGCTACATATTTTCATCTCTCTCGTTCATAGCCTGATATGATGACTTTTTTTAATGGTTCGTTATACTTATAGTTTACAATACTTACATTTTAATGTGATACCAGAAATCTAGATTTTTAAACAATAAATATGGCCAAAATAGGATCTAAACAACGACTTTCCAGAAAAATGTGATTTTTTTTTTTTGGATATTCGTTGCAATATTTCTCATGCTGTGCATTTTTTAAGCAAATTAATTGTTGCTTAATTAATAACTGCTTGATAAATTCGTCTCATAGAAGCTTAAGTAATTAGCTTTAATATAAGTTATGTTAATATACGTTAATGCTACGATTCAAGGCATATCTTAATAGAATTTAAGTTAGTGTGATTTATTTGCCATAAAATGACGAATTAAACTCGTTAAGAATCGGATGTCAAGGAGGTGTTTGTAATTTAATTGACGCGCAGGAAGTCCCGAACTTAATGTATGGTAATGAATATATGATAAGGGGAAGCAGAATATTTGCTACCTTAAGTTTAATCAGCTCTTTTGAGGGTTCATTTCTACGGCAACCCTTCTAGAATGTCGGAAGAGATTTCCGGATGCATGATCGTTCAAGTTTAAGAGTATACACGTGTCTAATAATGTTAATAAATAGTACTTAATTGTTTTTCTTTTTTATAGGAATTATAAACGTGAACATAACGAGTTCTTATTTTCTGTATGAAGTCAGACGAGTCTCTTACTTTCGCAGTAAATGATGGTTATTATACTATAACTCAATTATTATATATAACTATATAAATAATATATATAATAAATTATATATATTGTTATATATAACTCAATTAATGGTTATGAACCATACTTACGTACAAAATCATGTCTTAAAATTATATCAAACATTAATGTGCTCTCTATGTTAATTCTGTGTATAGGTACTAAAAAAAGTATATAACTATTTTAGAAACTATAACAGGGTTTTTTGAAAATAAAAATACATAGCTATAGATCTTTAATATAAACCTCAATATGAAATGAATGTAAGAACAATATCTATGTATAAACTGAAATGAAATATGTTTCCCTGTGTATATTTTCATGTTTTGATAGATATTTGAACAACTTATATATAAAATACGGACCATAAACTAGAAATATCTGGCTGCAGTCAGAATTTTTGGTAAGTGCATATCAATCAAACATATCTATCATTCGACATCAAGTTAACAGGCAACAAATAATATTTTGGTTATTATATAAAAATGGATAGAGCATACACTTTAAGAATGATATTGTTAACAAACTACCAAAATATTGTTTTTCTATCAAGTAATTATGTTTCTTTTTTTTTTCATCAAAATCGAAACACTTATTATCAAAATTCATAAAAAGTTGAAACTTCCAAATATTAAAATTCCCTATGGAATAGGAATCTGACATAAGTATATATCAGTTTCACCAACCAACCCACTTTTACTAAAAGTAGACCTAGTTTTCTCTTGGTCAATGATTTGAATACATCAAATTAATCAAATATTAAATACCTGATTTTCGTCATACGTATTATTTTCAATCAATTTCATATATGATTTTTGTTGCCCATGTAATATGTACCTACATATACAGGGTAATTCACAGTGAGTGGCCTATTAAAGATTTTGGAAGATGTAATATACAAACAGCTGAATACTAGGAGTTAAAAATTTGCACCTGGGAGTTTTCGGGGGTGTTGTATCCAAAATAATGGCGACTTTCTAACACTTCCAGAAATATCTGAATCTAATACTAACTTCGTTGTTTTAAAAGGCGTGCTAGATCTTTTATGACACACTTTGTTTTTACTCAATAATTTAAAGTCCCTTTAGTAACCATTGTCTATCTTTAAAATAAACGGTTTTCAAGATATTTTAATTTTAAGAAATGAAATTAAAATGAAAAATATTGAAGGAATTAATAAATAACTTTTCGCTGTCGCAAAATTCTATTAATATTTTTTTTTACCATGGGAAATTAAAGATTCAGCTTACTGTTAAGAGTTCTTGAGATATACGGCAAAATGTACAAATTTTTAGCTCCATATGTAGTTCTCCCATACCGTTTAATCACCGTGAATCATTCTGTATATATTTTGATCTATATTATTGGTTGATTATGACTTGATATTATGAATTGATGTTTAAAATTTTATTATCTGACCATTAACGATTTTTTTATATTTAAAAATTTCAACAAACAAATATCGAAATTAAAATTAATTTCCTTCTAATTTGGCTTGATTTCTAGTAAATCGATTTTTTACCTTAATGTTACTTTTTAATTAGTCGACGTTTTGCAAATGTTTATTTACATCAATGGGAACAATATTAGGACCATTATTGTTTAATGTTTATTTAAACGATCTATACCAACAAAATTTAAGGCGAAATAGTGTTTCGCTGATGATACACATCTTTTATAGAATTCAGTTGGAATTCATGAGGGATACAGAAGAGGATTTTAAGCACGTTGTATCTTATTTCACTAGTAAGTTACTTACTATAAACTTTGGTAAAATTTTTTCCTTTTTCTCTTAAAATAGTTACCTTTTAAGAACTTAATATAAAAATTGACGACAAGAATTTAGTAAAAGAGTTAATAAAATTAAAATTTAGGAGTATACAAGACAGTCACTTAAAAGGGAAGAAAAGTACTTTATGTTATGAAGAAAATTACGTAAATTCTTAAAATTAAAAATCTCTAAACAATTACACCTGACTATCTATGACATGAATGACTAGTCTCATTAAATAACCTACAAAAAAACAAGTAATAAAAACTAGTACAAAAAGCCTAACTCTCGAAACACGTGAAAAGATATCTGAACGTTCTTTACAATCAGTATAGTTACAAAAAAGAAAAAAAAAGTCTCAGATCCAGCACCTACAATAAAAAGGCTAATGTACAGAGCAGAAAAAACTAAAATACAAAAATTTATAACCTAAATACCTATGTAAAAAAAATTCAATCATTCATCTATACAAAAAAATGTAAAAAAATGTTATCACTATCCAACTATATTTAATGATTTTATGTCAACAAAACCTCTTCTCCTTTATAAAAATAAAAACAAAAAAGTATGTAAAGAACTAATATATGTAATGTCATATATCAGAGAGAAGTATGATAAAGAATAAATTTTTTTTTTCAGAAAGTTTCTTGTTGTAAAAACTAAAATTAAAAAACAAGTTAATTAAAAAAAGTAAAATTAGACTTTAACAGTTCAATTTAAAAAATTAAATTAAAAAAGTTTACAAAATAAAAAAAAAATGATATAATTTATTTCCTCAGTACCTATTCTAAAATAAAATATATAACAAATCAGGATTTATTTAGTATATTGTTTGCAACCTTTTAATATAGATTAATGAGTCAAATAGTAATAGTAAACGCAGACAACAATAGAGAGAAAAATTATTCTATAATAATTAATTATTGGTTAATTATTTAATTATTTACAAACGTTTATTTACATCCTCGGTATTCTAAAATAAAATATATAACAAATCAGAATTTATTTAGTATATTGTTTGCAACCTTTTAATATAGATTAATGAGTCAAATAATAATAGTAAACGCAGACAACAATAGCGACAACAATTATTCTATAATAATTAATTATTGGTAACGAATGATAATGACGGCATGATGATAAGAAATTACGACATGTAACATAGTTGGCAAGGATTCAAAGATTAAAATCCCAACAATTATTGATATTATTTTGTAGTTTGAAAAATTGCACCGAATGTATCTTTTGGTGTATAACAAAGTGAAATTCGAAAAGGAACTGCTTGCGCGACTTTAATTCATGATAACTTCTTAACCTGTTATTTTTATTAAAAATTGATAAAGAACAAAAATGTACTTGGGAAATTTCACTTACCAATATTCTATTACTTAAATAAACTGTCTGTTATAAACAATTACATAAGTGGGTAGAGGTGTTAACACTTGTAAAATATAAGATAACGGTTAGTGATAAGTTATAACTTATAACAAAACAAACAATAATAGTTCCTACACTATTAATGCTATGCAGAGAAACACTCAGCCAATTGTGTATTGCGGTGATTAATAACTTATTAATATCTGCCACATTCATTGAGGGGAATTACCTTCAATCGTCCTATGCTAATGAAATATATATTTACATGTGTAAAGATTTAGTTTCTATTTACGTTACGATGAAACGCGTGGCTTTTAGCATGCCTGCTGGTGCTTCTGCTATCATTTTATTTCTAGTGCTTTTTCCGTATTTGACAACATGTAAGTAAAAAATAATTGGCTATTCTTTTCTTTGTAAATGTGTGTTTGTTGAATGTGTGTATAAGCTGACAGGCAAATTGGATTAAATATGTCCACTAGGGATGGAACTAAAACTTAAAAAGATTATTTTACATAAAGGGTTTTCTAATAAGTGCTGTGTGTGAGGTATTAGCGAAATTCTTTTTTTATCTGAAACACACATGTATGTATGGAATATGACATCGTTCAAATGTCCGCCGTGGCTTCTCACGGTGGCACGGTTGCGACAGGTCCAATTTTCAATGATTTTGCCGCATATATCCAGCCTAATTTGAGCGATGCCCTGGGTTATGTTCACTTTGAGGGCATCAGTCGATTGCGGCTTATTGGCATACACCTGCGACTTCAGAAAACCCCACAAGAAAAAGTCTAGCGGAGTTAAATCGCACGATCTTGGTGGCCAGTTCACGTCACCTCCGCGAGAGATAACCATATACTCAAATGGTTCATGCAGAATTTCCATCGTGACGTTCGCTGTGTGACACGTAGCGCCGTCCTGCTGAAACCACATGTCGTCCACATCCATATCGTTCAATCTGGGCCAAGAGAAATTGGTTATCATTGATCTGTACCAGTCGCCGTTGACAGTGATGGTGGTGACGCCTCACCAACGTCGTTTTCGAAAAAGTACGGACCAATGTCGCCGTAGGCCCAAAATCCACACCAAACAGTAACTTTTTGTGGATGCAGTACCACCGGGTGAACCTCGTGTGGGTTGGCATCGTCCCATATACGGCAAATTTGCTTGTTAATATAGTCATTCATAAAAAAATGCGCCTCGTCACTAAAGATGATTTTTCGATCAAAATTGGGGTCCTCTTTCAAACGTTCCGAAACCCAGTCACATAACAACCGGCGTTGTCTGTGGTCATTAACTTTGAGCTTCTGGATCAGTTGGATCCAGGAGGGCCATCGCGTCTGCCATAAAATGGGCGCAACGCGCGCAACGTTTTCACTAACGAACAATCGTTTTAATAATAAATTTGTATCATCTGGACGTGCTGCTCAATCGTGTAACTTGCCATGGTGATAATAAACAACATATTTGACAGACGCTGATTAAACAACATGGCCGCCACAGCCTGTTAACATCTGCCCGTCCCTATTGGAAAACCCTTTTAAAACATTTATTTATTGCTGGGTTTCACCATTTTTTTAAATGTATGTTTTTATAGGTATAAAAAACTGTATCATAGAATACCACGGTAATTTTTTTTTTGTAAAATCTTTTTTAAACTTTTTGTTTATTTAAGATTAAATATATCGTCGTTCCCGGTACCAAACGGCGTAAGTGACAAAGTTGTGAATCTTAGATTTAGACCACAACAAATTTATTACATCATGTATATGCTGGGACATAATTATATTTTACAGTGGCTGTTATGTAAACAACCATTGGTTACTGTGACATACATTAATTTATTTGAATATTATTATTGTTTAAATCTGAAATATTTAAATTGGTCTGAAAATCAAATATATCTAAAAACGATATATCTAATATTTATTTTATTAATGGAACTTATTAGTAATTTTAATAAAAATGAGATCCATGACAGTTAATTTTTAAAAGCAATTAATGCAAATGCACTTTTACATTTTGATGGAACTCAAACGTTATAGTGCATATTCTTAAAAAAGATTCCTGATTCCTAGCTTTTTAAACTTTTTGGAACTAAATAATTGCTAAATCTTTGTCTTCGGGGATTTTCTGGCAACCAAAAATAAAAAAAAATTAAAAAACATGAGGTCAAAGAAAGTAATTTGGATTATTTAAATTAATTTTAGTTTTACAATCAAGCATTTTACAATTACATCACTTATTATTTATTTAAATATACTTAGTCTTAAAAAGGGAATTAAGGGAAAATACACTTTTTTCCAAAATAAAAACGAAGCTAGTGAAAAGTAGAACCAGTACGTACGAGGGTGATACCAAAAGGAAGGTCTCTAGAGCGTTATAGCCACAGGAATTTTTTTTGCAGCAGTTGGAACTAGTGCTGTATTCGGTCATATTTTCTCTTTCAAACAAACGGTTGCCGAGTGCGCTATGTCGAATCGTCTTGGCTTGGTAGCCGTTATTAATGCAACATCCAATTACTGTTCCCGCCAAGTGTGGATTCCGCGAAGTTATTCAACTTTTCAGCGTTAAGATTGGAACATCATTATCTATGTTTGTTGCCTCTATTGTTTACTTCCTGAAGTTAAAAATCCACCATTTACAGGATTTTGTCTGAATAGATGAAATATAGGAAGTTGTGTGCAGGGTGCCGTTTGTTTGTGGTCTTCTGTGAACATTGGCAAGACCCACCTTGCACATAACGAAATCTTTTGAATGGTGGATTTCACATTTCAACAACATTTCAAAGTTTCAGCAGGTAAACAAGAGAACCAATAAACATCAATAATGGTGCTCCGATCTTGACGTTGAAATTTTATAGTAAACTAATTGACCTCGCAGACGTCCTTTCCTTTTAATATATGTATAATTTTATGAATAACTTGACTATGGCGCGACTTATCGGATCTTAGCATAGCTATGAACCATCGTCTCGACAGTACAAATATATTGTATAAATATGACTTCAATCGGTTAGGTCGATCGAAAGTTACACGATCACTAACAGACGCACACCCGATTTTTATGTAGTACAAAGAAAATGAAATTAATAGTAAATAACTAAACCTCTTCATTTTATTCATTTCGCAATAGTTATTCTATTGTTTCCAAGATGTAACTTCTGTGTGATTACCTATTTTATGTTTTCTGATATAAATGAATTACATATGTATGCTTACTCTTCATATAGCGTATCGTCTACAACAATAGCATATATTCTAAAAATAATACGTAGAGGCATAATTTATTACTTTTTACTTTTTGTTACATATTTATTAATTATATTTAAATGCAATGGATCATATTTATTAATTATTATCAGTTACACTAGCTTACAGGTTTGTTCCCCCAGCGACAAGAATTTTTTTTGGGGTTTAAAAAAGATGGGGTAACAAAGGAAATACGCTTTACTCCTCCTTTTGCATAAATTTTCTCTTATCACCAACAACAATCTCCTAACATACATACCTATGTTTATCCCTGCTCAAGTCCCCTTTGTAATTAATATACAATAAAATCCCTTTTTGGTAAATTGGTAATTAAGGGGGGACAGATATGGTAATTATGGTAATTACCTTGAGATGTCATTTTTTAGTCGTTTTTGTATTATTTTTTTGTGGGGGAAGTAATTAACATTAACAAATACGGTTTTTTGCGAATTATAATTCAATAATTTTTACATGAAAAAACATTTTTTTTAAATCAGAAAAATCCAAAATGGCGACCGCCAGAACATCGCAAATTGAAGGCCGCGAAAATTTCAGTCTAAACGGCTGACATTGTAGCACCCTCTGTGTTGATTTGAAACAGAAATACAAAATATTTTCTTAATCAGTTGTGTTTTGGTCAGGGAACAACGAGATATTTTTTCGATTACTGCAAAATTACAAATATTGCGGTAAATTAAAAAAAAATTGTTTTTTTGCAATTTTTTTTTTCACAAAAAAATTGATTAAAATTTTTTAAATGTTTTTATCGAAAAACCGGAAAACTCGTCAGACCCTGGAGAAATGTTTTTTACGCATTCGTGCAAAATTTCAGGTCGATAGCTTAATTACAGTGGGCGCTAGAATATCAGCCATTTTTAAAAACGTGATTCTGAGAAAAAACGCGTTTAAGTTTAAAATGTGAATTATTCAAAGGGGCTTATATTTACCGTCAGTCTGCAATGCCTGGTCCGTAAAGACATCCCTCTCCTGACACACAAAAATGAAAAAAAAATCGATTTCTTCAAATGTATCAAGGTAGAAGTCCCCCTTAACCCAAAGATTGGAAATAATTTGTCCATAATTCTCATTTTTTATTTCCCAATAATGCTTTGACACAATTCTAAAAGTGGATATCTTTTTAGCAGGATGCAACCTTTTCAGTCTCAGGTCTCAGATAAACAGTATTCAAACCTGTCATCCTTTAAAATTGTTCTAATTTGTGGAAATATGCCTTCTTTAATTTCGGTTTCTGACACCCTTGGAAAACATTCTGAAAGTACTTATTTAGTACAGCTCCTTGTTGGTCAAGTGATTTTACAGTTTTTATTTCAAGTTTTTTTTATGCCAATCTCAATGAAAATCACTGAAGACTTTCTGGCACAAAACTGAAACACGAATTAGAAATGATTTTAAACACCACATTTTAAACTATTCTTGGTTGTGATTCAGGTTCCTGTCCTGAGATAATCACAAGGGAAGAATGGAACGCCTCTGATCCTGTAAGTAGTAAAGCCCTAAAGGAGAATCCGCCACCCTACGTGGTAGTGCACCATTCTGCAACCGCATTGTGCAACACAACAGAAAAATGTAAACGTGTAGTAAAAGGCTTTCAGGATTATCACATAAACGACCAAGGTTGGGAGGACATAGGATACAATTTTTTGGTGAGTCGGCAGAGTAGGAATTGCCACAATGTTCCTTGTTGAACCTTTATGTCAAAATGTTCCTTGTTCGTCCAATCTGAGAAAAATATAACCAGAAATTTATATAAAGGGAACTATATTTTCTTGGACAAATATTTAAAATATATATATACAGGGTGGTCCAGGTTAAACGTCATTAATTTTGATATGTTATAGAACATCAAAAAAAGAGTAGACTTTCATAAGAAAACTTTGTTCAGAAATGTTTCCTAACAAAGATACAGGGTGTCAAAGTTGTGTAAAAAAACTGGTTTCCTCGTCATAACTTCGAAACCACTCGATCGATTTCCATCAAATTTCGTACACAGACTAATGCAGTACATCTCTAAGTAATGATTAAAATGACAAGGAGTGGGATTTACCTGAAAGTGATAGTGACGGAAGTATGTTTGAAAGCGATGACGAAGTTGTGGACAATATTGGTAACCATGGATTGAGTGATAGTGAAAGTGGTGATGATAGTGGTGATGGGGGTAGAGGTAATGCGCAAGGGGTGGTGATGGAAATGGCACAGGAGGTGGATAGAAAAATATAAGTGGGAAAAATGTTACTCCTACTCGAGTCCCGTTTGTTCCTCCGAAAGATAGGCCTTCTGCCGTACTTTCGCGGTGCGTAACTGAGCTAAAATTTTAGCCTCATATTGGCAAAATAAAATAACCCCCCCCCCCCAAAATCCAAAAATTTTGTAGTCCGAAATTTTACACAAAGCTTTTGAAACAGAAAAGTTATACCAAAAAAGTTGAAAGTTACACCAAATTAAAGGTCATCTTCTAACCTTTAAAAAAAAATGAAGTCAATAGCTTCAAAAACAAAAAAATTTCAAGCGACAGACCGCTTACTGCGTGACTCAGCCTGCCACCTCTACGAAATGACGCTAACTTTTCAAGCGCTTCCTAGGGAATCGGCTGCGGCGCGCAAAGGGTTTTAAAGAAATTCTCCAGTGGTGTAGATATTGGGGGTCGGCACCCCCTTCTCCCCTCCCAATCTTCATCGCCACTGGATATTTTACAAATAAGATTAAATATTTGGATTCCCTGTTTAATTTAGAAAAAAAATTCCTCTAGCAAATTTTCGATTTATGGCTTCGTTCTTGAGATATTTATCTTAATTTAAAGTGTTGCAAGCAGGCCAAAACTTATGACTGAACTACCAAGAAAATACGATATGAGAGGCCAACATTTTTATTACTCTATACATAATGTACATCAAAGACACAAAACAAAACAAATAAATTACACTAATAAGTTCTCAAAATAGAATCCACCGACCTCAATGCGTTTTTGAACACTTTTGGCCACGGAATTAATGGCCGCTAAGACTTGAGGACGATTTCCCTTCAGTTGACGGCACGCCTCTTCAATACGTTCCATCCACCAGCTCTTCTCGTGTTTCCATTGTCGTCTCGTAAACAATGCCTTTTAAGTATCCCCACACATGAAAATCCAAAGGTGTAATATCTGGTGATCTTGGAGGCCAGGTATGGCATTTTCATGATTATTTCTTCTCCCAGGCCGCTCTGGATTTCGAGTCTGTTTCAATCCAAATTCTCGAAAATGGCGATGAATACTCACAAAAACACGAGCACTTGGTTATCTTCGGTCTGGATACCGTCTTCGGTACTCCCTGACGGCAGCCGTTGCACTTTCATCTCAGAATTCATAAATGAAATGCATGTCTGCATACTCAACATTGCTAAACAGGGGCATTTTTCTTTAAGAAATCTGGATATTTATAAGACATCGAGTACACACACTCTACCAAATATACATCAAGTAATAAATGTATCAGAAATGTCAAAATAAAAATGATTGAGAGTCACTTGTTCGTCTCATTTATTAGTCCGATTGGCAAGTCAAGATGTACTCGATTTTTGAAATTCAGCGCAGAATAGCTGGTTCCAAATCGATATTTTGAGAACTTATTAGTGTAATTTATTTGCTTTTTTTTTGTATCTTCGATGTACATTATTTCTAGTAAGTAATAAAATGTTTAAAAAAAATGTTGGCCTCTCATAGCGTATTTTCTTGGTAGTTCAGTCATGTCATAAGTTTTGATTTGCTTGCAACACTTTAAATTAAAATAAATATCTCAAAAACGAAGCCATAAATCGAAAATTTGCAAGAGTAATTTTTTTTCTAAATTGAACAGAATATCCAATAGAATCAAATCGAATCTTCTTTTGTAAAATATCCAGATGCGCCGAAAATTGGGAGAGGAGAAGGGGGTGCCGACCCCCAATATCTACGCCACTGGAGAATTTCTCTAATGATGTTAATCATTACTTAGATATGTACTACATTATTCTGTGTGCGAAATTTGATGGAAATCGATAGAGTGGTTTAGAAGTTATGACGAGAAAATCAGTTTTTTTTCCACAACTTTGATACGAATCTTTGTTAAGAAACATTTCTGAACAAAGTTTTCTTATACTTTTTTTGTATGTTCTGTAACATATCAAAATTAATTACGTTTAACCTGGACCACCCTGTATAAGCTAAGCATCTCATGTCCCAAGAAACCATTGTTCATTCACATTATGAGACAAAACACATTTCAATACTATTTCTAATTGATACTGGAGGAGAATTGAAACCTTCGGCGTAGAAACAAATTCACATTTGAGACTTATAATAATACTAATAAGATTAATAATAATGTCGTCTTTGTTGAAAAAAATAAACAAATTATAAGTTTAGCCAAGGCTACTCTTGCAATTATCCTACAACTAAAACAAAAAAAAATAAATTTATTAACCAATTTACTTAACCTAAAAAAATTTAACTAAATTTGAATACCCAAACCTATCCCAAAACCTTATACACCATATGTAATATATAATACATATGTATATAATATACACACCTATTGTTTACGAATTTACTAATTTAAAAGTAGGGTTTTAATAGTTTTTTTAAAACGAACACTAGAGAGAGATTTAAAATCTTTATTTACTATAGTTATACAGAGTAACAGACAGCAGCCGAATGTTGTGACATAATTTACACGGACTTGTTTCTAATATTTCGGTCATGTACTTAATCACGAGTTATTCATTTATGGTAGATATATAGGTGGTAGGTAGGTCTTAAATCAATTTAAGCTCTTTATTTTCTCAGATATTCTGTCCTATCTGATATATATTTCCGTAAACCAAAATTAGACAACAGCTATTTTGGATCTTTTGAATCATATTTTTAGATGTTTTACCTAAACATGGATAATACACTATATCACAATAACCAATTACTGATATTAACAGGGATTCACATAGAGTATTTTTAACAGAAAAACTTAGATAATGTCTTGAGCATACAACAATTTTAAATTGATATATGAGATTAAACCTAATTTTTTTGACTATTTGTCTGCATCATTTATTTTAATATTATTTCTGATTCAACACGTTGTTTATAACATTCTGAACATAATAACAGTGCGGCACATTTATCAGGATTTAATTTCAAATTGTGTTCTGAAAATATTGATATAGAGTCAAGGTCTGCATTTATTTTCACTGAGAATCTTCCACTAAACACCGAAACACTTTTTTTGCACTTATCACGCACGTTTCGCCAACCACAATCACTTAATCAGAAGATAACTAAAATTTTTTTTGGTGGTTAAAAGTTATAGACAATCATCGAATAATTTTCAGATTGGTGGTGACGGTAAAATTTATGAAGGGCGAAGTTGGGGCATACATGGAGCACATGTGCCTAAATATAACGCAAGGAGTATTGGAATATGTCTTATAGGCAACTTTCAAAGTAAGTTAATTTTGTACATATATTTTCTTAGATAAGTATATCATATTTTTATTTTTATATTTTATATTTTATGTCATGTAAAAAGTTTATGGTGTTTTGGAATCTTGGAAATAATCTCTTCTTGATCTCAAAATGAATTGTATAGAAATTAATTGACTATAAGGTAATGCAGACAGAGAATTTTGATAACCGACAGGAAAAATAAAATCTGCTTTAAAAGGTGTACAGAAGGGTTAAATATAATCATATTAATAAATATTTTATAAATAATACTAATAAATAACACTTGGCGTTTCAGGAAAATCGACGTTATTGTAATGTTTAATGGTCTAAAATACATAAACATTTCATATTCAATGTTTTAAGATGGATATATTCGTATGTCTATTATGTATATTCATGTCATTGTATATTTGTTTAATAATAAAGTTTTTTTTTAAAAATTAAAGTCAAAAGGATGATACTGTTTCTCTAAGAAAACATTCAATCATTATCAGAAGAGATGTAGAAAACTTCAAAAACAGAAAAAAATGTGCACGAAGTTAACTTTTTGTTAATAAACAAGTCGCAATTAACAACACTTCTTAAATATTGACATTATTTTGCATTAAAACAAAATCTTTTTTTTCGAATTTCAACTATGCAGTATTATTTTCATATTGTTTGCATGTTGAGGGATTGCAAAAATGATAAATTCAGTAAAAATTAAATTCAATAAAGCCAAACAAAATATTTCAATCACACCATACTTTGTCGTTTTTGTTTTTATTTTTACTTTGTAATTTAACCTTACTCTTGGTGTAATACTTCCCACAGTTATTTCTTTAATTCTCACATATTTTTTTTTACAATAATATAGTTTAAAATAGGGTTAATTTTGATTTCGTTGATAATAACCTCAAAATTTAATTAAAGCAAAATGTGCCTTTATATATATTTCATATGTAGACTTTATAGCGTTTAATTCTCTATTTTTTATTCTTATCCATATATGTTTTTGTTCAGCAAATGTATAACCGTTAAGCTTGTAAGGAACTATTTTTTAACAACTAGATTCTAGATTATTACCATTATAAATGGACAATGTGAAATAAAAAAAATCCACACATGAAAATTGAATAAAAAATGTCCTTTATGAAGGATAAACGAAATTATTTTCAGAAGGAAAACTTTTTTTATTCCATATAGAAGGTATTTTATTAGAAATTGCAAATGTGGAAAATATTTTTATTTTATCGTATTTTCAGTTGATGAGCCTCTAAATATTCAGCTCGAAGCCTTAAAAGAATTTATTTCTTGCGGTGTGGAAGAAGGCAAAATTTTATCGGATTATCACTTGATCGGTCACAGACAAGGAGGTGCTACGCTGTGTCCAGGAGACAAACTGTTTGAAGAAATAAAGGAATGGGCGCATTTCGACACGGATCCTAACTAAGGCAACAAATAGTATGATATTTTATCAATTTCCATTTAAGTAATGGCAATGAAAAAGCAAAGTTTTTATTGTTTTTATAAATATCGCCTTGAATTAAGCCAGTCCGCACATGGGACAACACGAAGACAATAAAAGTCACTACATCAATAAAGACAATATCGGTGGTTTGAGCAACAGGGATCCGCACTTCGTGCTTTCCATGAAAATAATATTTACTTAATATATTAGTAGCACTTTTTTTTCCAAAAGATTTTTGAAGGTCCTACATCCTTTTTCATCATGTCAAGTGAGTGAAGTGAGAATAAATATTGTACGCTGTCATCAACAGATACATAAGATCCCGACGGAGAAGAAACCTCAGAAAATATTGGGTTAATTCCTACAATCAAAGAAATGTATGATACCGGCTATTTGTTGCACATAAAGAACTGCAAGAAAGTAACGGAGTGACGCCAAATTTCTTGAATTCGTTCATATCTTCTCTGCAATACGCCGCACAGTGGGTTAGAATCGGAATATCCTGGACAAAAATCGAAAAACCAAGTTCGTTATATTCTGTTTTAATTCATACAGCTTTGTGAAGTAGGGTTTCCTGCGTGTAATACTGAAACGACAGCTACCTAGGTTTTATACCTGCCGTTCTACTTCAGTCGGAAGTTGGCACCTTCGAGTGCGTAACGGTACTAGAATCGGTCCCGAAATACTCAATGTTCGTATGTTGTGAATTTTTGTTACCACAAGGTGTATTTTCGACTTAAAAAAATGGAGGCTACACTTGTGGGATGTAAAATATTATCTATGCATTGAAATTCAAATTTTTGTATTTCTGATTATGGAAAATAAATGTTAACTCTGCGCTTATAATACAAACGCGCATGTTAAGGTAGCGAAAGAAAAGTAGGAAAACAGTTTGTACCTACAGCGTTCTAACACTAATTCACAATTTAACATGTGAGCGTTCTCAGGGCAATTCTAACTGTACCTGCGCCAAAGCACGTGTTCATCCCCGATACTATAGTAAGTCCCAACCAAGGGGGAAATGTATATACCTGGTGTACACTATTGACTAGTGGAAGGAGATATATAGGGTGTCTCAATGTTCCGTGAAATATATATTTTTTATTTTATACTAGTTAACCTAATCCAACTTAACTGAGGTTCTCTGCGATCAATTTTTAACACAAAATGATTTTAGTAACCTAATGTAACTTAACTGAAGACACGTTGTGTGCAATTGTAGGTTCCAAAAGGTAGCTCACGAAGCTACGCACGTGAGGAAATGGACCATTCTATGTCTTTATTATGAAAGAGAACCCAGAAAGAGGATCCAAGAGGCAAACCATCAAGACCCATGACGTCATGCGTCACATACATGATGCTCGAGAGAGTTTTTCCCTACCCCAGATTTTGCCCCTTCAGGTTAGGCAAACCATCTTTACCAAGCGTGACGTGACGCAAAACCATGATGCAGATCGCAATATTTTCCAGGAGCAATCCCATAATAAAGACATGTCGAAAGTTCTTACTTTTGGCCTTCCAGTTCTTCAGGGAGTTAGATTAAAATCTTATTAATGAAAAATATAAATAATCTTATTCGAATCAAAATATGTAGCTTTTTAAGAAAATTTTACTTCCGGTTCTCCACCTGTTTTTTTCGGTAAGGAGGTTTAGTTGAAATTATATAAGCAGAAAATATCAATGCTCTAATTTTGATCATAATAAGTAGGTATTATTACCTACTTATTATGATCATATTATAATATATACTTAATATATTAATATATTACTTATTATAATACTACCTATATTAAAAGGTAGTATTACCTTTTATCGCGAAAAATGGTTACATGCTGTTGCTGCCGGTCCGCAATTTTGTTTCCCTTTCGAGGAGAGTATTAACATTTTAAGGACGGGACTGTTCGATATTTCGACCACTCAAGTATCATAATATTTTTGAGTGATTTTGGGGATAATATTATGTTTTGAATATAGAAAATATAATGTAACAATTTTAGGTAGCATATTTGACCTTGAAATAGTGATTTCAAGGTCGAATTTTTTATTCGGTATTTCGACATGTAAATTGGTATACCCACGTATTTTGATGCGCTGAATACGAAAACAATAAAACAATAGTATTGCGTATAACAAAATAACAATTTTTGGAAAGCATGTTTGACCTTGAAATCAGAAAATTGGTATACTGTAAGCAGAAAGATTTGATTGATTTGAAAGATTTCTTGGCCTTTCAATTCTAATGGGCCATGTTCGGAAAGGCAACTTGAAAGATTATTGGTATAAAAGATCCTTTGTTACATACCCCAGTTTTTGGTCAAACAATGTCTCGTGATAGATATCTCGCAATCTTACGTTATTTACATTTTCATGATAACGAAGATACTTCAGAAATCGCCCAACATCCTTTAGTGAAAATAAAACCAATAATCGACTATCTACAAAGTAAATTCTCAGTAGCTCTTATTCCAGGAAAAAATCTGTGTATAGATGAAAGCCTAGTATTGTGGAAAGATAGGCTTCTATTCAAGCAGTATATTCCCTTGAAAAGGAATCGGTTTGGCATCAAACTTTTTGAATTAGTAGACTGTTAGACGGGATTCATTTTGGGCTTTATTGCCGTGCCGTATACACCATGTTTTGAAGAATACGACACACAAGAAACATTATCATAAAGTCAAATATTTTGAGGTAAGAGGCAAGGGGACTCACGGAAATCAAGCACCCCAAAGTGAGAGGCCAGGGGACTCGATGAAGCATCCCGAAGGGATCAAATTTTCGCCACATCCACGCTGTTGATCATGGGTCATGCTGAGAGCAAAAACCGAAAAATTTCTTGCAAATGACTTTCATAATAAACGTTACTATTTTTCTGCATCCAACGCATAAAAAAACGCACAGATATCATTTCGGACAGAAAACAACGGATTTAACCTTGAAATGCAATATTCAAGGTCAGAAATGTCTTCTGGACATTTTTTTATTATCTTTTTCGTATTCACCGCATCCAATTACTTAGGAATGTACTGTTAATTCCACAAATAAAATTTTTAACATGGGACTTTCCGTCCCAGACGGGACTGGTCGAAATTTCAACCACCAAATTTGTCGGGCACTTGACGTGACAGATTCTTCGATTTTATGTACTAATATCGTGTAAAAAAAAGTCCAATTTCAACGTAAAAATCCCCGTCCTTAAAAGGTTAAATTGAAATCTTATTTACAGAAAATATGAATACTCTAATTTGGATTTTTAAAAGTTGCTTTTATCGCAAAAATCGGTTACTTTCGGGCCGCCATTTTGTTTTTTTTGAAATATAAAGTACAAATTTGAAATCAGCGACCCAAAAAACATTAAATTCGATATACTTAGTTTGAGAACTTTTCTACCTTTCTCGATTTTTGGCCAGGATTTTCCGATTCTAACACACTGTGCGCCGTAAGAATATTCCAGAAAGAGGTGTTTTTCACAGCACTCTTAAGAATTTCACATTAAACACCTTCATATGAGCGACATCTGCTAGCGACTTCACTGCAGGTTGCCTGGTTGTACCTTGGTTGCTTGGTGGTACCCTGGTTGCACAGATCGCGCACATCAGTTTGCCTCGTTGGTGGATTCCCACTACCTTACCTAGTAAATGACAGGTAGGAGATATAATGTCGTTGTTGAATTGCTCGCGTGTTGCCCTGTTTGCGGATGGGCTAAGAAGTGAGGAAATTTCCAATTCCAATAATAGGAGTACCTAGCCATTACTTAGCAACTAACTTTTTTATTTTTTTAACGTTTAGTATGTAGCACGTACCATGTAACATATTTATAAATAAATAAAATATATTGATTTTGAGTTACTTAAGAGTTAAATGTTAAATTTTAAAATTATTTCATAATAAAGAATACTCTTTTTAAGATTATTTTAATTCTATGGGACATATTACTAGAGTGGGCTATTGTCTCTGCTCGTTTTAGGCGTTTACTTCCTTCAGTAAGTATAATAACAGAAAGTAATTAATAGTTTTAGTCGTACGCACCTTGGACATTTTTAATTAATAATAATCAATCATTATATATTTACAACGTATAACACATATCACACAACAAAACGCACAATATCGTTTCAAGAACTACAAAGCGATGAATATTTTTGCTGTCGACCCGAAAGCCCGTCGCGATGCCGAGACAAATAGCTCCCTCTAAATATTTCTGAATTTATAAAAGTTTATAATTACCCCAAGAAGAAAATTGTGTTATCAATAGTGCTATTTTTTAAAGTAATTGCTATATGTAGGTTCTAAATTTAGTAGAAATTAAGCAGAAATAATCTAGAAATTAGATATTTTATAATTGTGCAAACATTCTCTGGCAAAAATTTGACAATGCGTGGTTATTGTTTGTCAACTCAAGATTAGCCTCGATGCTCAACTGGTGATACAGATAAGAGAAGTTGGTAATTGCATTAGACATCATGACCACGATTGATGAATCATTATTCCAGAGATGAATTATTATTATTTTCAATGATACTAGTTTCAATGTAACTAGTGATGCAGATCTGATTCTATGGAGATTGATTGACTTGATTTTTCAGTGGTGATTACATGATGATAGATATCATTGTCCCAGATATCAACTTCTAATAATGTAACGATAAATAAACTGGTGATATAGACATGATTCATTGGTGATTGCACTTGTAGTCATGAATACGATGATGATATAGTACATAGGAAGTAGTCATGAATACGAAAGTTGATCTGAGAGATCAACTTTCAATAAGTATTTACAATGATAAATAAACTGGTGATGCAGATCTGATTCTTTGGAGATTTTCCTTCGAATCACAACTACAATAATAATCAATCATTGCTCCAAATGTAAAATTTAACTAGTTTCAATGATAACTAAACTGGTGATACAGGCTTAACTTTGATGGGCTGTTGTACACTATGATTAAATACGTGAAACAAAAAGGGCTATGCTCATGCTATTTTGAGTTCACATCATGGCTTGGTCAGGAGTGTACTGCGTCTTTGTTGTCGATGATTTAATTTAAAGTACGTAGTTATTTGAACAGGGCGGTATTACAGTAACGGTGATCTCCGATCAGTGTTGTCCATTGTTCGAGAACTTTGTTCGGCTTAAATTGGGTAATCTTTTTGATGAACATGGACAACAAAATGTGTGGTTCCAAAACGATGATACAACAGCCCACACATTTCATGGATCACTCGAAATTCTGAAAGGGATGTTTCCTGTGCGTGTTATCTCTTTTCGTGGTGACACGGTAGTCCCCGCAGTCTCCACACTCGACTTCTGTGGATTTTTTCTCTGAGGTTACCTAAAATGCCAGGTACTCCAACAACATCTCAAAATTAATGAAGCTATTAGAAAGGATGTAACCCAAGAAGTTGATGCCATTTCACCCAAAATGACTCGCAGTGTATTCGAAAGCTACCGGGAAAGGCCCAATCGGTGTGTCCAAAATGGAGGCCGCCGCTAGAATAATGTCATTTTTAAAACACATTGATCCAAAACCGAATTATGTATACTATTACGAAATATGTATATTTCTTTTGTGTCGACAACGGAGGTCGGCATTTGAGTGATGTCATTCCCAAAATACGTTAATCCAAAATCGAAATGTGTGTACTTTTCAGAAAAAACATATATATTTTTTAGATACAAAAATATATCTATATTTTTATAGACTAGACTAGGCTATAAACTAGACTCTCTCTATAGACTAGACCATGTAAGATTGGTCATTCTGCCGCACCCTGTATGAGACAAGTACAGGAGAAGATGTTCACGCGATTATTATATTTGTTCACCAACCCGAGTATAGTGCAAATTTGAGGCATATGATGACCTATCATATGCGGAGCTCCGTATCTGCGTATCATATGCGGAGCTATCATATCAAAGCGGAGCTGACCAGCTCCGCTTTCAGCAGTGGCAGTTCGTGGAGGTAATAATAAGGGAAGCGGATGGACTCTAACCGGCGAATTCGCCATCTTTTTTATATTAAATCTTCAATTGTACTAAAAGTTTTTCGTTAATTCTGCGAACAATACACACTGCATAAGTTCCTAAGAGGCCTCGTGCTCATGTCACAGCGCCCTGTGACACTCACAAAATCGGTAAATCCATCCTTATTCTATACCCCCGGATTTTACACTAATAACACAGCACCACAAAAAGTGAAATGTACGTTTGACCAAACTTGGTGGATTATACGAGTATGTTTTTGGGGTCGCTGAATCCGAATCCGAAGCCCGTTTTGTCCGAATCCGAAGCCGATCACGTCACATTTTTTTTTATCCTCAATAAGCTGCGGGAAACGGCAAAAAATGATTAAAAATACTCTAGAACCCAATAAAACCTCATAACCCAATACTTCAATAACTTCATATCTCTAATCCCATAGCTCTCACAATCAATAAGCCTCAAAGACCCCAATTTACCACATAACCTCAAACCAAAGTTGTGCAGTCATCCAAAACATGTATTTTAGCCATAAATGGCCAAAAAATGGTCGAAAAATCGCTTCATAAATGGTCGAAAAATTGAGGATTTCTACCAGAGCAAACTGTAGGCCAGACCCCTAATAGCCCAATAACCCAACGGCCCTATTTTATAAGTTAATAACTTCGGATTCAGCGACACCAAAAACATATAATCCAACAAGTTTGGTCAGAGGTACATTTCACTTTTTTTGTGGTACTGTGTAATTAAACAAATTCAATGTATGGTTAACATTAAAAACGATCAATGTTCTTTGACCTTGGACTCAAATGCGAGGGTAAAAACTCTTTTTAAAGTAGAAAGACAAATTCAATCCGATTTTGTGGCAACTAGAATCGATGGATTCTTGGCATTTTACGTTAAAAACATAGCAGTTGAATAGACCCCAAATCATCATTTAAAGGCCATAGGTAGAAGATAGGAGTGATGAGAAAAGTCTTTGTCCCAAAAAAAGATTGTGCTCTAAAAGGACGCAGTGAACAGGATGCTTTTTGGAAGCCCTCAAATTTTCAAATGCCTGCGGATACTGACAATAAAAAAGCGCACCGATTGTCGAGTCTTTATATTATGTAACAAATAGCGACTATATTAACAAATTACAAATGAATTTTTTAATGCAGAATTTATATTTTCCTCCCCAAACTATGCAAGTGTGAAATTTTCAATTTACTTTCAAAATACGAGCTCCGGAATACAAATACATCTTTCACATTACCCTATAACCATAAGTAACAATCTAGAACATCAAAAGGGCATCTCCTGAAAAAATAAATTATTCTTAAGAGCGGATCTCATGTTTATTTAAAGGCGTTTCTTTTGATTTTGGCTTCACTCACTGGCATCTGATTACATATTCAGCTTGGCTTTCTGGCTAATGTAAAAATGCTTTTTGCTCTCCTTTACTAATAATAAATGAGCAACGGGAAATGGATTATTTTTAAAGAAGGCGGCGGGCCGCGCCGCCTCGCGCCGCCTCGCGCCGCCTCGCGCCTGCCTGCCTGCCTCGCCCTGACGATGATAAAAAGCTGCCGGGCTGGGGATCGAACGAAGGTAATTCGAAGTGTACTTTGTGCTAATCTTCCCTTATATTTAAACATTTAATTGCGTGTTTTATTTTCTTACCTCTTTCATCCTTGTTTGTAGAAGTTCCTAGCTTGATGAAACAAAGTAAATGGGTACTGTTCACATTATTCTATCAACAATAGTTTTTCAAATAAATGTAGTTACAGATGGACAATTTGGTAAATGTCACTTGAATCGCGAGGTGCGCACAAGGTAGAAAAAGGAAAAGATGAAATTAACGTTAATCAGTAATTAACGTTAAATATTAGCAACTAATCAGTACTATACATCACTATTTCATCAACGTACTATTTCATCAACGTTAATCAGTACTATTTCATCAAAGTGTTTTTCATAGGAAGTGATTTTTTTCTCGAAAACGGCTGAGAGAAATTAATTTTTGTGAACAGTACCACTTTTACTCGCCTTCACTCAAAATTAAGGCAAAAATAAAAAAAATATGTCTTTACGACGCTAAGCGTCGCGACGCCTCAAACAATATATTTTATTTACAAAAAAATGTATGTAGTAAAGTTTTGATAGCGGAAATATTGTGTAATTTGTAATACACAAACATCTTTAAATAATTCAACAATAAATGAAATACATACAAATGCGACTTAAATATTTACAAATGAATAAATAAGACAACAACAATCAGAAAAATTAAATATTAATAATTTAATAAATGTTCAATATGCAGATTATTTAAGCACAACTTGTAATGTTTTCTTAGTTCATTACAAGTTACTTTTCTGAAAATATTTCCACCTAATTCAGCACAGGCAACAGTAATCTTTTGCTTCAAATCAAAACACAAATTGTTTTGTGCACACCTCATATATGTCTGTATTCGAATTCAAACAATAATAGCAATGGCTTTAATTAATATGTACAAATCCTTTGAGTTTTGGAAGTTGAATACGCTTTATTGCTCAGTTCTTATTTGCCTTACAAGATGCCCTCAATGGTGCGAAATTTAGAATTGGACTATTTAGTAGATTGATAATATTTTCAAGCGAATTTTCTAGTAGACCAAATAAGATTTTGGGGATCGGACATAATTTTTGAAATAATGAGATTTAATAACATAAAAAAAAGAGTTCAAAAAATCAGAAACTTTTACGAATTATAAAGGTTTATTGTTAAAAAAATCGAAGCGTCGCGATGCTCAGCATTGTTTTTCTATTAACATCGTTAGCAAGCTATCTATGTATATTTTTCATTTGTGTCTTAAAAGGCAGAAGCTTTTGACAAAAACTATATTCATTTAGCTAGTAGTACACGAAAAAAACAGATAGGTAGTGCATTCAACAATGAATGAGCCATGATTTTTAAATATTCTAAATACAAAAAAATGTTAAATATAAAAATAATTCATAATTAATATACCTTTGTAATGGTAAAGTAAAAAAGGTATCTGGCTGAAAAAAAAAGTTTAGGCGTCGCGATGCTTAGCGTCGTTAAGACATATCTTTTATTTTTACCTTAATTTTGAGCGAAGATGAATAAAAGTGATTTACCGTTCACATAAATTAATGCATCTCAGCCGTTTCCGAGAAAAACTCACTTCCTATGATAAATCGATCACCCTATACAACAAATAAGAAATTAATTCCAGTACTCACTCCAAGAAATGAATGTGTAAGTAAAACTGCACTACATTGTACTGTCAGCTCCTTGACCTACTTGCTACTGCGCATTCAAAACTCAGAATTGCGTTCTAATTGAGATTTGCCAATCTGTATATACAGTACGCGTTATCCTAGTGCGTACATAGCAGAATGAAGGGGAATTGATAAGTTAACTTCTTTGTTGAGTAGACCTCACTACCGCCTAAACATGAGGTGGTAACCAATCGTGATCAGATCGCTAGCGCAGGCGTATGGCAGGCATCCGGTTTGTCGATGGAGCTCTTTGGATGATTAGTAGAGAGAGGATTAGTTTTGTGCATAGTAGTTTCAATTTTTTTTATGAATGTATTTTGTGTTAGTAGAGATTTTTTTTACATAAAAACAGGTGTAAAGTTTATCATCCTCGGCGGATATCTTGCTTTCAAGTTCGCTTCGGCCGGACCATTCCCGGTACATAGCTGCACGCTAACGTGTATAATACCGACAACATTTTTTTAACCCACTATAGGAGTCGCAACACCTGCGGTTTTTAGAAGCAGGTCCGGCTCGGAATTGTTTCTGAAATACATATAATTTTTAATAGAACCTCGAATATTACAGCACTTTTAAACAGATAAGACCTCAGCATGTATTGTGTGTCGTGTTGCGCGATGAATGAATTTTGAGCGAATGAATCCATTAGAGTCAACTCTTGAAATGAACTATTGTGTGGCATCATATGTCACACAAGGTTACGTCAGACCACTGGGACCTTTTATGTCTAAAAATACACTACATACCTACCAGTTTATAGATCTCCTAGGGTACATACTTATAAATATTTTAGTTATCTGTCTGTAGTTTACTTATTTCTATAGATTTGAACTTTAGTTAGCTCCTTAGTTAGATAGTTAGTGCGTTTATTCGAATATTCACTATTGTATTCTGATGTATTTTCTGTAAACTATCGCTTTGCAATAATAGTCACCTGAGTCCGACTCTGCTGCGATTCGCCGGAACTTTGTACGCAGTAACAGCGAACCGTTGTGACTTGCTTCGCTGTTGTCACATCAACATAATACTCCTATTAGACATTTTAAAATTGTTTCACAGCTCAGCTGTTTAAAGTAATATTCGCTGTTTATAATTGTTTAAGTTGAAAAAAGATAACAGTAAATTTTATTATACGCCACACAGTCTGAAAATGAAATTGGCTTATATTAATTGATCGTACATCAATGCGTTATAAATATAGGGATTTTATAAAGACCTATTATGCAGAGTTACAGTTAGATCTGGCAACGTCTAGATTTCCGCTAAGAAGGGGGCTGGGTTGTTATACGTAACTATGTAAATTCGCCTAACCTTAACATAAAAATGTACCATTTAATATGTATTTAATACCCACCTACATATGTACGCAGTATGGTAACTCTTACTGTATACACTGAAAAACAAAAGAAGCAACGCTCTGTAAAAAGTGTTTTCTTTTATAACTTTTGTGTTATTCCACAAAATTCAAGCATCGCACGTATACCCTATGTGTAAATCAGACATCGACCACTTATAAAAAAGGACAAACAGAGGTAAGAGGACAGATAAGAAGCAACCAGCTCTACGCATCGAAGATAATTATTATTTATTATAAGACGAAGATGTCTTATTATACGCATGTAGAATAAGACAGGCCTTCTCATCACTACGCTAACCGCTAGAATGAAAAGTGTAGAATTTGTCCTTTTTCACAACCGGTCGATGTCTGATGTACACATACTGTATGAATAAATTACTGTGAATAAATTATTTCTAATGAATTGGTTCAGCACGATTATTATAACACGCTCTAACTATACGAGGCATGGACCGAATCTGATGATTTTTTCTTCTTGTGGCAAGGTGTCCCAGGCGCATTGTCTGTACGCGTCAAGTTGGTTTAGTGTTGATGAAGGCTGAGGAAGTCTTTCAATAGTTCGGCCGACCAATCTAGTTCACTAGAGTGCCACTATTTCAGAGTCTTCTACAAACTGTTGTATTTGATTAGCTGTATGATTTTTAGCGTTTGGATTGCTGAAATTAGACTAGCTTGCAGATACGGCTTCAAGGCGAATGTTAACTTTACCTCTGACCCTCAAAGCGCCTACCTTTTCTATGTCCATGGTGACTAACTTAAACGAAATTTAGATTTATTAGTGAAGCAAATAGATGAACTTTTTGGTCGGCTGAAGGACACTAAAAGTGAGATAAGCTGGCATCCCCATTGCAAATAAATGTCGATTAACTGTTTTTAATACCGTTCTGTATGTAGCTGCAACAAAAGTATCACGCAACTGTATATTTTTATGACTGTTTCGTTTAGCGAAGGGGTCTAATATACCGTTGGCTCTGGATACTCCTAGGACGGCCAGAATTTTGCACATTTTGCATTTCTCTAATCCTCAGAACAACTTCTTCATGTTTTCATAACCATAGAAGCTGTTTTTTCAATATGCGCGCTATTTCATGAAAATCTAAACCCGCTTCTTTCAATTCGCCCCTTTTCAAATCCGGATATTTTGTAAATCGACATGGTGCATGAACTCAAGACTTTCTAATATTTTTAACTGACAAATCATATGAAAAATACTCGTAGGTACCTGACAATTCTATTAAACATAATTTTTCTTCCAGGGCTTATTTTGTTACTTTTCTGCATTCACATATCGAAACATAAAGACAAGCCAGCAACGTGGTATTTGTGTTGAAGACAAACTATATACTGTGTGATACATTCGTTTTGCCAATATACAGAGTGATTGGAGAGGACCTCCCAATATTAGGAGGAGATTTTGGGCAGACAGAAGTGGACAAAAAGTGACATAATAAACATATGGTCAAATATCAGCAGTCACTGAAATGGCAGTAAAATAGTTTTAGTTTTGCGATTTTTTTTTATTATTTTTTCAGCATAAATAATATATTTTATAATTTGCATACCTGTAAAGCACTTATAAAATGCGAAAATCACAAACGTCACAAAAAATGTGACAGTTACTAATTACTCTTTTTTCTTTACTTAGAATGCATGCTTTTTTTTGCTACTCGTTTGCTTTACCGAGAAGCTTTTTTGATGTTTAAAAAATATTTTTGTGTTCAGACCTTCAAAATCGCTTTGTTTTAAAGAAAATTTATTTATTTATTTATTTATTTATTTAAGAAACAATATGTTTACACAAGAAGCGTTTGTATAAAATATGTAAAACTGTCTGTAAAATAGAAAAGGTAGGTATACCTACTATGTTTTAACAACAGATTACGTACATTCGCATGACACGCAATCATGGTCAAACTATGTGAACGTTTGCCCAATATCAAAACGATAAACGATTATGCTAAAATGAATTTTAATCATACCTGAGAAAAAAAAAAGATTTTTTCTTTGGGGATATCCGAAATTATTAGAGACGAGCCCACATATTGACTTACAAATATTTTGAATTATTTCGTATTCGATTATAATATTCTGAAGTTCTTGGATTAGAAATAGTTACTTTTTATAGAAAGAGGAGAGTATAAGCATGTTGTAATGTATAAAGTTATTGGAACAGGATAATTAAAAAGACAATAACACAGCCACACACAGTCATCAGAATTAGATCATGTCATTGTTTTTTTTTTTATAAATCATAGAAACGGATACAATAATTAATAATACATATATATACATATATTTTCGTTAAGAAAAAAACAAAAAGAGCTATTTGACTATTTTCATCTGCTGAATCCGAAACCTTCGTCAAAATTAACGGAAATTTCGTATATCCTTTAATCTTATCTAGTCTACTCGATATACATATTTTCAGCACTTGAAACAAAAGCAAAAAACATGCGCCAATGTCGTTACACACATTGAACCCAAATTCACCTTCAAGATTTGACTATCACGTCTGAGTTTTCCGGAGATATGGAATAACTTCTGAAATCAACAAAAATTACTTATTTTTGTTGCCCTCAGCGACTCCGCTTAATTGATTTTTAGTACTCAAATTGTGTCTTGTTCTACGACTATTCGAATATAAATGTGAGAGTTGAAACCTTCGATATCACCTTTGCAGAAGTAGGTAGTAGTCTTCTCGACATATACCGGATCCGTTCGAAATAACGGCTAATAATACCCTATATTTTTACATCTTTTTTCCAATAGTCATTAAACCAGTCATCAAATCAGACGTGATTCGAATACTAAAAATGAGTTAAAAGGAGTAGACAAAGCCGACAAAAATATGCGATTTTTGTTTTAATTTCATCAGATATTCCATATCTCTGGAAAACTGAAGATATTAGAGTATATTTTTTTGTTTTTATTTCAAATGCCGAACAAGGTAATATCTAGGAAAATACATTTCCGTCAATTTTAAGAAAATACTAGATGACCGTAAATTTTGCGAGAAATAGATTACACAGCTAGATTAGTTTTGACGATATATTCGGATTCGCCGAACCTGTGCCAAAATATCAAATCAACATTTTTTTTTGTAATATTTGGTTACATATTAATCTTTTCAGTTTTTTTTCAAATAAAATAGTCAGCAAATCAAATAGTTTTACTTTTGCGATTTTTTTTTATTATTTTTCAGCATAAATAATATATTTTATAATTTGCATACCTGTAAAGCACTTATAAAATGCGAAAATCGCAAACGTCACAAAAAAATGTGACAGTTACTAATTACTCTTTTTTCTTTACTTAGAATGCATGCTTTTTTTGCTACTCTTTTGATTTACCGAGAAGCTTTTTTGATGTATAAAAAATATTTTTGTGTTCAGACCTTCACAATCGCTTTGTTTTAAAGAATTTTTTTTTATTTATTTATTTAAGAAACAGACAGTTTTACAGATTTTATACAAACGCTTCTTGTGTAAATATATAACACAAGAAGCGTTTGTATAAAATCTGTAAAACTGTCTGTAAAATAGAAAAGGTAGGTATACCTACTATGTTTTAACAACAGATTACGTACATTCGCATGACACGCAATCATGGTCAAACTATGTGAACGTTTGCCCAATATCAAAACGATAACATATTATGCTAAAATGAATTTTAATCATACCTGAGAAAAAAAAAATTTTTTCTTTGGGGATATCCGAAATTATTAGAGACGAGCCCACATATTGACTTACAAATATTTTGAATTATTTCGTATTCGATTATAATATTCTGAAGTTCATGGATTAGAAATAGTTACTTTTTATAGAAAGAGGAGAGTATAAGCATGTTGTTGTTGTATAAAGTTATTGGAACAGGATAATTAAAAAGACAATAACACAGCCACACACAGTCATCAGAATTAGAAGATCATGTCATTGTTTTTTTTTATAAATCATAGAAACGGATACAATAATTAATAATACATAGATATACATATATTTTCGTTAAGAAAAAAACAAAAAGAGCTATTTGACTATTTTCATCTGCTGAATCCGAAACCTTCGTCAAAATTAACGGAAATTTCGTATTTCCTTTAATCTTATCTAGTCTACTCGATATACATATTTTCAGCACTTGAAACAAAAGCAAAAAAACATGCGCCAATGTCGTTACACACATTGAACCCAAATTCACCTTCAAGATTTGACTATCACGTCTGAGTTTTCCGGAGATATGGAATAACTTCTGAAATCAACAAAAATTGCTTATTTTTGTTGCCCTCAGCGATTCCGCTTAATTGATTTTTTAGTACTCAAATTGTGTCTTGTTCTACGACTATTCGAACATAAATGTGAGAGTTGAAACCTTCGATATCACCTTTGCAGAAGTAGGTAGTAGTCTTCTCGACATATACCGGATCCGTTCGAAATAAGGGCTAATAATACCTATATTTTTACATCTTTTTTCCAATAATCATTAAACCAGTCATCAAATCAGACGCGATTCGAATACTAAAAATGAGTTAAAAGGAGTAGACAAAGCCGACAAAAATATGCGATTTTTGTTTTAATTTCATCAGTTATTCCATATCTCTGGAAAACTGAAGATATTAGAGTATATTTTTTGTTTTTGTTTCAAATGCCGAACATATGTCGACAAGGTAATATCTAGGAAAATACATTTCCGTCAATTTTAAGAAAATACTAGATGTCCGTAAATTTTGCGAGAAATAGATTACACAGCTAGATTAGTTTTGACGGTATATTCGGATTCGCCGAAACTGTGCCAAAATATCAAAACAACATTTTTTTTGTAATATTTGGTTACATATTAATCTTTTCAGTTCTTTGTAATTTGTATAAAAGTGTGGCCAATTCTAACGATGTATTTGATTTCAGCGGATTAAAACACAAAGATATGTACTTCAGGTCTCAAGGTCATGGCACTTTTTTTTGTGTGGCTATGTAATTAAAGGGGAAAACAAAATAAACACTAAATAATTTGCTTTAGAAATATGTAAAAATAATCGAAATGCATATAATAAGACGCAGCGATTTAATCAGGTGGTCCCTTTTTGTTTTCAGCAACCTTAACATACAAAACTCCCGAGGGAAATCGATATTTTCAATCGGGCCACCAACTGACCCCAAATGACCCTCAGTCGAAGTCAAAGTCGACGCGTTCAAATCTCCCGATATCTTAATTTCGCCGCAACCTATCTAGCAGGAATTCTTCCTGCGAGCCCCCAGAACTCCAATAAAAATGTAATAATCGACCACATGCGTAAACCGCTGGAATTACGGCCAATGGCAGGAAGAATCCAAACCGCAACCACGCCTGTTTTAACCGCAAACCAACCACAATAAGAGATGACGCCGGGACGTCGATAGTACGGCATCTATAGGCGTCTTAAATCCACCTTTAGCGGCAGGATAGCGTCGGCTACGTCGACAGATTTTCCTGCAAAAGCACTCAAGCCGCCGTTCATTACAAACTGAAAATGTCGCTGGTTTTCCCTTTTAAAACAAAACAAAACGTGATGAAACTGTTTTCAAATACACTTTGTTAATTATAACATCTAAATTATAATCTCGTAGGAGTATATTGTGCCAAACATATTAATTAAATGAAAATGTGGATTATTTATATATGGTGGCCCTATTTTTTTTTTGTACTCACCGTATTTTTTGTAGCAATATTAGGTGGCGCACTCTAGGGAAGGGAGGGAGAAGCTTCTGTAAAGATTTTCTAAGGAGACGCCCTTGTAGTCGGAAAGAATTGCGTAGGTAGTGTCTTTTAAGTAAATAAGACGTGCTCGAGAAGATGAGACTTTCGGGATAAGGGGTGAAAAATAATAGGACTCCGGGCTTCATTTCGTTAGTGTTAAGGCATATCCAGAATGTAACTTTGCTTCCCTTTTTAGTTCGAGATTTTGTAAATATTTTGTTCTACTTCATTTTGATTTTTTAATTAAGATAGCTTAACTATGTTTTTATATATCACTTTTCATTCTGAAGTGGGACTAAAACCTTGGGCATAGAAATAAAAAATTAGCCATTTTTTTAAACACGCCGAAACAGTATCCTGCAATCGACGACCGTTTTGCCTCCAAGTTGGTATCGTCAGGATTTTAATAGTTGGGGATTTATTTTTTTTGTGTTTTCTTCCAAATGTTTTAGTTTAGTTTAGATCTCCTGCCGATGCCAACGTAGTAGTAGTTACAGCGAAATGCACGTCGAAACAGTGTAGTGTTCCTATACGTGAAAAGAATATGGTTTTTCTAATTATCTTTCATAATAAAATAACCATCAAATAAAGCTGAAGCAAAACAGCGAATGAACACTAACTATAACAAAGTGTAATGTAGACAAATTTACTTGCAAATGTTTTATTTACTTGATCCTCTTGAAACACTGTCGTAAAAAGCAAACTGTTTAGAGCCGGTGAACTATTGGCATTGGCTAATTATGTATCTACATTAGGTTTGACGACGTATTACACGGAGGCAGACAATACATACAGTATGTCCCACATCCCCGTATTTTTTTAATTGATTATGCAGTTTAATCGATTTTGGTCTACGTCCTTCAAAACTAGTGTAGATATACCAATTTTCTTTCAATAAAGTTTACAAACACGTTTATCGGCACATTTTTTTTTTTCAGCTCGTAAAAAAGTCATCTTATTAATTTCGATTTTTTTTAACAAACTTTTAATGAAAAACATCAATGTTTATCCCATTTATTGTGAATTATTTTTTTCCTAAAATTTTCTTATCTTAAACGTTTTTGGATTTAGAATTTCGTTGTAAAATATTTTCTTTAGAGGCTATAGCCGGGCAAGGGGTCAAATCGGCCCTTGAACTGATCGATGTTCTGGTTTGGCAGGTCGGAAGTATAAATAAAAAGACTCCTTGAGCTAGATTTTCAGACCTCCAGGTCGTCTCTAGAAGCTCTAACCTCAAAAGTGTGATTTTTCGTTTTTTCTTGATTCTGGGCGGAATTTTCAACCAAATTTTTTGAAAAAAATCACAGAGTTGCATATATCTGTTACAAATATGCATTCAACCAAATGTTTTTTGAATATCTTTATTTCAAATGGCGCTCAGAAAAAATTATTGAATATTTCATTCAATATTTACATTAGGACGGTTTACATTGGCCAACTTTTAAGGCCATGTTTTTTTTTGTATCTGACGCTTATTCACGTCTTGCTGCTTAAATTTAATTTTAGGTGGTGGAAAATCGTGAAAAATCCAAAAAACCGTTTTTTTAGGCAGTTTTTTGCATTTACTTGGCTTGGATTCCATTTTATCGAAGAGTTACTATTTTTTTTTCAGATTCAGCGGAAACAAAATAGTAACTCTTCTATAAAATGTAATCCAAGCCAAATAAATGCAAAAACTTACTAAAAAAACCGATTTTTTGGATTTTTTCACGATTTTCCACCACTTAAAATTAAATTTAAGCAGCACGACGAAAGAGCGTCAAACAATACAAAAAAAATGGCCTTAAAAAGTTGGCCATTTTAAAAGCGTCCTAATATAAATATTGATTGAAATATTCAATATTTTTTTCTGAGCGCCATTTGGAATAAAACATTTCAAAAAAAATGGCATATTTGTAACAATTGCGCCCAGAATCGAGAAAAAACGAAAAATCACACTTTTGAGGTTAGGAGCTTCTAGAGACGACTTGGAGGTCTGAAAATATAGCTAAAAGAGTCTTTTTATTTATACTTCCGACCTGCCAAACCAGAAACTCGATTAGTTCAAGGGCCGATTTGACCCCTTACCCGGCTATAGCCTTTACGTTAAGACTGGATAAATTAAAGTTCTGAAATTAATAATAGGGCAACTTTTTTATTTGAGTTTTCAGAAAAATGTAATTTGGGAAAATGTTTGTTTCGAATAGTTATACGAATAGCTATACGCTCTTAAAAAAATATGACATATGACTCAACTTAGGAATCGCCCTGTATTAATATTATATTATATTATATTACCAATGGATTTAAAAATGTACAATTATCTGTAATCAGGTGTAATAACTGGAAAATTTTTATTTAAAATTAAATTAATAAAACAATAAATTAATGAAACAAGGGTACCTATTTTACATACTTTTCTTACTTCTTTAAACTGATTATCAGTTGGTATGATAACGTATAAAATTCGTTCACAAATGCATATTTACGTGGCTTCCAAGAAAAATAAGATAACTCAATGTTCCAAACTTTTCTGTTGACTATTATAAATGAGTGATAAAAAAATTAACTAACCCCGAGTTAACCTCATAACGATATCATTTTTGTGTAATATAAAAAGAGACAATAATTCAAATGGTTTGTTAGACAATTTTCCAATTACGAAATTATAATTATTTAAGGCAAAATTAAGAAAGGAACTAGAATACATAGGAATTAGAATAAAAATTAATGGTTCTCCAAATTTTAGGTAATCTTGTCTTGAATAATGTACATCTTAGAAAATCAAAATTTTATCTGTGTGAGACATTTTAAATAAACCATAGATAAATAAAATGATGAAGTATATTATTATGCACTTGTGGTCGATTTCAGTTGCAGACTCTTTTAGGAATATACAGTGACCGCCAAAAACTTTATGTCAAATGCAAAAAATTTCTACTTCAATTTTTTTTTAAACATATTATACAAGTAATTTGTGCTTGTGTAGAGAGTGTGAACATCAACTCCGAAAAATGGAACCTTGCTCTTAATAATAATTTTAGCCATTCGCCAAGGTTACTGCAGAACTTCCAGCAGCCATTGGTAAATTTTCGACAAATTGGAATATTGGGAAGGGAGGTATCCCCATAAATACCAAATTATCATATAATATTTCAATTTAATTAAGAGCGACAATTTCTCCTTAACGGTAAATTATTACAAACAAAAACGCAGAAAAAAAAGTATCCTTCGCTCAAAGGAATTTATATCTCGAATTCAAGATAACAACGGGTGAATTATTAAAAAAATATACGATAATCGCTAATATTTTCAATTTTTTTAAAACATCACCTCTTTTGTACCAAACGATATCATTTAATTGAAGTATAATATGCAGTAACAACTTGTTTCTAAAAATATGAATACTCTGAATAAAACTGAATAAAATCAAATTTCGACTACATCAAAGAACCGCATTGCATATTTTACAAAAAAGATTGAAATAAACTTAATTTGCATTTGGTGCAAACATTTTGACGATCACTGTGTATTGATGTTGAAATAATATTCTATTAACATGCAAAATATTTTTAAGCAAAAAAATTTCGTCGTTTAGAGGACACTTGTCGGAAAAATCAATATAAACCGAGCGCATCCGACCGCTACGATCCCACCGTGGTGCCGAGAGCTCGCGAAACTTTTCTGCGGAACTTTTATAAGACGCCGGCGAGGAGTATAATATTAACGCTGTAAGAAAATCCGTGAAACACTCCAAAAGTTAAGGATCCCATCGCCAGGATGCGCCACCGCCCGCTGGAAAAACGGGCAAAAGTGATGACGGAGAATTCTCCCTATTTTGCGGTTTCTTTGAAATTTCGGAAGTGTTTGAGAGCGCATCGAATTCTATCTTTGTACGTTTAATGGGCCCGTACAGGATGGATACAAGAAAAATGGGGTGGTTATCGTCGAATATCGATGGGGATTAAAAGAGGAACTTTAAGAAATTGGAAGTTTTTTGTAAGTGGAAAGAAATTATTAATATAGAGCATAGTTTCAAAAAATGTTAGAAGTAAGTGCCTGCAAGCTGAATATTTACATTATTTACAAAAGATTCTGTAACAATTTTGTGAAATTAGATATCTAAAAAATAATTTATATCTTTATAATAACGGGAAAGACATTACATGCAATATGTTTCGTGTTCTTGTTAACCTTTAGCCATAAGTATACCGGGCGACACATGGGATATGTAATTGTCTCTAATTCTGAGATCTGTAAGAGTTATGTAACTCCTGATAAAGCTTTTTATCAACCTAACATAAATTATTTGCAACTTTCGGTTTAACCGAAATTGGTTCAACTTTCCTGTTTTATATAGAACCGTGTATATTTTTTTATCTTATCTTATTCACCTTAAAATTCTCTAGTCAATCATTTCAGATGACATTCTGGTATGTGTTTCTTTACTGAATTTAAAATGCATTTCATAAAAAAAATCTAGGCGCCCATGACACAATGACCAAAATCTTAGTAAATTGTTTGTAGTTTAGTGTAGTAAAAAGTGTAGTAAAACATCATATTTTTTTAAACTCAATTCATTTGTGCTATAATAGTAGCAAAAAGATATATGAGTAGCATTGCTACTCATAAACCTTTCTCTGTTGGGGGAGCAAAACAAGTTGATGAGGAGGGTAAAGAGAACTGGTGGGGCACTATAGCGGCGCTCTACTGAGGGCGCCATTTGTAATGCAGGCATTCCTCCTTTAATATATTGACATCGCTTTTATCACACTCCGGTATCTTCATTAGTATAAGAGTTATAACGTACAAATTTCTGGGACACCCTGTATATGTGTTGCTCTAAGTGTTAATTCTAAGAGTCTTAGATAACGGAATTGCTCGAAGTCCTCGAGATCGAAGATCTCTTTACTGATTAATAAAGTTGGCATACGGTGACGCGAGACATAGGCAACTTGAGTTGCATGTAATGTGTGTTGCCTCAATTTACCGACGACGAAAAGCCATTTGCGCGATTGATTTGATTGTAGTAATCAGTGCATCGTAAAAGACAAAAATAATTTAAACACAAATGTTTTATATATATATTTATTTTTGTATTATACCTTTTGTCATCATCGGAAAAAAACAAATGAACTATAACTTGTGACAACAAGGACACATATTTTTTAATGGAACATCCTGTATACTTTCGATATATTGATAGGTCATATTCCCCTCTTTAGATATATTATTATGTATATGGTTTCTCTATGTTTGGTTGAGTCCTTTTTGAAATACTTAATTTTGAATTACACTCGAACCCCTCTTAAGTCGCCAAATCCGTGCATCATTACCTCGCTTAAGTCGCGAAATTTTGCCTCTCTTAAGTCGCGATCATAACCTCAACTTTTTTGTGTTTTAACTGCAAAAAGAAATATTTAGAGATATACCACAGCACTTGTTATAACGAAAAATGAGCAAACTGAACGAAAAATCAATGTAAGTATACCCAGTCGTGCTTGACAAAGTTCAATTTTGAATGAATATTTTAAAGGTTAAATATTTGTAAAAGACACCTAACCTATTTTAAATCAATAAATGTATTACACAATCATTTTTTTTTTCAATAAAAATTGTACATATTCATGCGAGAATCCAATTTCCAAACGTAGTTCTAAAACTTTTACAGGCGGCGACTTAACCGGGACGGTTTCGCGACCTAATAGGGGGAAACGTGGTGAAATAACAGAGGATGTGAATTAAGCGAAGGTGAAATAAGAGGGGTTCGAGTGTACAACGTTTGGGAGAGATTGAAATCTAGTTAGCCGTAATAAGCATTGTTACTAAACGTCAAAATTAGAAATAGTGTGTCATAAAAAAGTCCCTAAAATAAACAAAGCGGAAAAATTTCTACTTTTAATTTCGTTGTTTACTGTAAAGAAAACGTAAAACAAAGCATGTTCTTATTTTTTCAAGTTGTAGTTGTTCATCTGTTTTTTTTATGCTAAAAGATAATACATAAACAATTATAAAACTTCATATCTTAAGTTTTTTTTGTATATTTTACGGTTCACACTATATGTGGATGTCAAAATATAAAGGACACACTGTCCAAACTCCGCTGTACAATGTATTGCACATTGTTATTGATTAATTAAAATGTATATTGATATATTAATGTAAATGTATATTGATGATGAGTTGCAAATCTCAAGATCAAGATATCTTTCAAGAGTGGTGAAGTATTAAACTAAGATACGTATATAGAGTCAAACTTTTGTCTCTTTTCAGGCTTCAATAAGAAAATCGGTAAAAAATCAGTTTACTGACTACCATTTACATATGTTTTATATCTATAGATGTATTTTTATTACATACTTTGATATATTACCACAATACTTTGGTGCCAGTAAAAGTACATACACAATAATGTTGATACTGACAATAACTGTAGCTGGAAGCGGAACAGTCTGTTATCCACCCTATACAAAATCGAATCAGAGCTCACTTGTTCTTCCGTTACAAAGTTATTGAAATTCTGTTTCGTTGATTTTGGATTCTCAAGGAAGCGTGAATTAATTTTAGAATAAGATTGTAATTAAATTTTGTTGGGCGGTGGTAATGTTTGCTGACGTATACGTTAGAATATCCAGATATAACGATAACAAAGGCTGACGAGCTGACTTTCTATCGGAGTTAATAAGTATGTATATTTATGTAAGCGTGAAATCATTTCTTTAGTCTTTCACAGTTTATAGAGAAAACAATTGATTTTAATATACCTAAAGGTTATTTTAGGGGTGTTACTATTTTGGGACAGTAATTTACCTGTGTTTTGTGAAAATACCGAAAATGACAATTTATTGTTAAATGGAAATAATTACTGTTTATGGAATCATTTTCGTCGTGATGCCTCGACTATTTTTTTTAGCAGTACACCTTATTATGGTTCGTAAGTTTTTTTTTTATTTTTATTATTTCAAAAGTTATGGCCGATTCCCAAAATCATATTTGGTCTATTAAAACATCAACATAAAATATTTATCAAGCTACTAAATAGTCTATTTCTGGATTTCACACTATTGAGGATCTAATGCAAATAAGAACTGAGTAATAAATCGTATCCACTTTAAAAACTCCTAAGATTTACTTCTTGCCTGTTCAGCATTTTAAATGAAAAATGAAATAAATATATACTTATTTATTAAAGTAATTGTTATTATTCTTTAAATCCAAATAAAAACAAATGAATTGTGCACAAAACAATTTGTGTTTTAATTTTAAACAAAACATCAGTGCTGCCTGTGCTGAATTATATATGTAAGTATGTGGAACTATCTTCAGATAAGTAACTTCTAATGAACTAAGAAAACGTTACCAGTTGTGCTTAAATAACAAACGTACCTATCCATAATGAATAGTTAAGCCGCTATATTATATGACCGTAAAATTTAATATTTGTAAATAAAAAAATATTAAAACAATGTGAAAAAATGTGAGTTTTTGATTAAAATTTTCTCTGGCTATCCTATATAAATATTTGCACTAATTTAAATACATAAAAAAAACTGAAAATATATTTATTTAATAAAAAATTCTTACCTTGTGTCTTCTCCCTTCTCGTTCTGGACCTACCTGAAATACATACATATGTATATGAATAAGCAAGTTAATACGTAGTTTCTTAATAAGTAATAAAAACAATATTTCTTATCGATTTACAAAATCCGTAATGTGTATCTACCTTTAACAGCTTGACTCTGAAGCAGTCGTCTCGATTTCAAAATTTTCTGCAGCCACACGCCAACACAACACAAAATTACTTTATATGGTCCCAGTAGGTAAACTTATCAAATCACTTACACTAACGCATTTTAAACAAACAAAATGTTTCAGTTCAAAACATTTTGAAAACATTGTAGTTTTACTCGGATATGCATGTAAAATAAAAACAAAACATACTGAAATTGACAGTCGCACCAAACTGTTTAATAAAATGGATTTAACGCGTCTTGCGATTTACAGTTTACGTCATAACCTTTTTCAGGCATATTTTGCATTCAGCAAAAAAATCTCGGCTAATACTTTTTGGTCCACGATAAGACTACATACATTTTTATTTTTATTATTTGTAATAAAATGTATGTGAATAGCTTATAATTGAATACTATAATTTAAAAGAAATTATAAGTATTAAAACTACTTATAGCCGACCGGTTGAAGGAACTTTATCGGGTGACACAGACAATTTCTTTATTCATTAATATAAAATTTTGAAATTTATGATAGATTTGTAACTATTCATAAGGCTTATTTTAATCAAGATACATTTTTACAACTGCCTGTTTCACCAGAAGTTGACACAACTTTCCGATTTTAAATACAGCCGTGTTTTTTTTTTACTGAAATCGAAAAACAATTACTAAGGTGTTATAAGCATAATGTTTTTAAACCCAGCTTATTCTTGCTACTTATTAATATTATTTCTTAGTTTTGAGAAAAAAGTCGAAACACAACTCACAATGTTTTAAAAACTAAGATAGGAACACTGTATTTTTATCTTACAATCACAAAATAAAAATACAGTGTTCCTATCTTAGTTTTAAAAACATTGTGAGTTGTGTTTCGTCTTTTTTCTCAAAACTAAGAATAATATTTATAAGTAGCAAGCATAAGCTGGGTTTAAAAACCTGATGCTTATAACACCTTAGTAATTGTTTTTCGATTTCAGTAAAAAAACAAAATATACTGTATGTATAAGTATGTAGTATAAAAAAAATACTGTATTTTTATTTTGTGATTATAAGGTATGTGTCTCCTACGGGTTGAGCTACCTAGTAGGCGCGTCTCCAGGTGGCGGATAGGAAACATTCCAGACTTGTCATAAGTCTGGTCAGTGGTTGCTATAAGGGAAGCCTCCAGGCCGAAACCTGGATGTGCGGAACGAAGGCGCCACCGCGGACCAGCTCACGGCACAAACCGTAAACCGCCTGGGCATGCAACGGGGCACGGGGCAAAAGGGGGCACGGGGGCTTGGGCTTAATCGCCTGAGTCGAGTGGATAATGTACCACCATAAAAACCTTCCCAATCCCAAGGTATTGTGCGCGCCGAAGGAATGCATGGCTGACGGGAGGGTCAGTCACTAGCGACAAACCTCGGGGCACCAGGCGCACCCCGTTGTATATAGCCTTACTTCCGCATGCGGGGCTCTGCGGAAGCGGACCGTTATTTCCCTAGCTTCTCGTGGGACTCATATGGACCAAAAAGAAGAAAATAAAGCTACTAGGACTCGGCAACGAGAGACCCACCCAAGAAAAAACTCTCGGGGGCCGCAAGAGGAAACTCAAGTGGCTGAGAATGCAGGTTGAAGGATCTGGGCAACCAGGGCCCAGCTTGCAGAATCAAGGGAGGGCCAGAGGACCTGGGCAACCAGGGCCGAGTACCTCCGTACCCATAAACCAACGGGGGGAAACTCCAACAGCCGGCGGCGTCAAACGCAGCCGACCAGAGGGGGACACCTCCAGTCCAATAACACGGCCGCTCAAAAAAAGGGCAGGTGGAATGGCACAACCATCCACCACCTATGCAGCGGCCGTGTCGGATATCCGAATGGCAATAATGCCACAAGGCTATCCAGACCAAGCCCTAAGCGAGGAGCAGGCGGACCAAATCAGGGCCGTCTTCCGCCAAGCTTTGTGGGCAATTAAACGAGGAGAACCGGGACCCCGGTTCTCCGGAGTCTATTTGAAAGGGGGCTTCCTGCTGGCTTCATGTGCTGACCAGTTCACCAAGGACTGGGTGGTGCGTGTGCTAGCGGAGAAAGAACCCTGGCCAGGGGCGAAACTTATCATCACCGATGAAAAGGACGTCCCTAAACCAGCCAGGACACTAGTGTGGATTCCGGGGCCAGCCATGGAACCGGAAGAAATACTAAGTAGCCTTGACATCCAAAATCCAGGGCTCCACACGGAAACCTGGATAGTAGTTGATAGGAAGCTGGACCCTAAGGGACAGCAACTTATCATAGTGATGAGCCAGAAATACTGGAAGGTGCTGGAAGGGCTCCAATGTAGACCCTACTTCGACCTAACCAGGGTCCACTTTAAGGCCCTGGGAAGGAAGACAGTGGGGGCTACGGAGGACCCGATGGAAGTCGACACAGGAGGGCCCCCGCCGCCAGACAGGGAACCATCTACGTCGACGTCGGGGGAAACACCCCAGAACTAAGGTAGGTGCATTCACGGTCCTACAGATCAATCTACATCACTGCAAGGCGGCATCGGCCTCCTTGCAGAATTATGTAAAGAAAAACAATATAGATATTGTACTGATACAGGAACCTTGGGTTTTTAGGGGGAGCATCAGAGGACTACAAATGTCAGGAGACTGGGAAGTCATAAGCCCAGGAGGGGACCATCCCAGGACATGCATCCTGACAAAGAAGAGAAACAACCTACTGCCATTATGGGAACGCTGTACGAGAGACCTGATGGTAGTAAGAGCCAACATAAACATGGAAGGGAGTGACAAGAGCCTAATTATTGGATCCGCATACCTCCCATATGACCAACCAGGACAACCACCCACCCCAGAGGTCAGAGAACTGGTGCACTTCTGCAAGAGGAGCAACACACAATTAGTGCTTTGTTGCGATTCCAACGCACACCACATCGTATGGGGGAGCACCGGAACCAACAATAGAGGTGAGTCACTTTTAGAATTTATTATTACTGACAACCTAGAAGTAGCAAATTGCGGCAACGAACCCACCTTTGTCACGGACGCGAGGAGGGAAGTTATCGACATAACAATTGGCACACCTCCTATGTGCAACGAAATAAGAGAGTGGCACGTCTCGCAAGAGGAGTCACTCTCGGACCACAGATATATAACATTTAACATTGCACTTCCACGGGGAGAGGTACTGACGTACAGAAATCCAAGTACCTGCAACTGGGATCTCTTTAGAGAGATACTAGGGCAGGGGTTGGAACAATGTCCGACGAGACCAAAGACACCTATGGAAGTGGAACTGATGAATGAATTCATCAAGAAAACTATCATTCACGCATACGAGGAAAGCTGCCCCCTTAAGCAAAGGAGGGCTCGACAGGAGATCCTTTGGTGGAATCCAGAGCTCTCCTCCTTGAGGAGGGAGACTCGTAGACTGTTTAACCAGGCTAAATGGACTGGACGATGGGAAGAATTTAAAATATACCGTCGAGAATATGTATATGCCATCAGAAAGGCAAAGAAAAATCCTGGAGGAAACACTGCGAGGAAATCGAGAAAACCTCAGAAGGCGCAAGACTCCAGAAGATGCTGCAGAAGGACAACAGGGGTAAACTGGGATCACTGCAAAAACCACAGGGTGGGTGTACTGCATCAGGGGAGGATACTCTGGATTTACTTCTGGAAACACACTTCCCAGGCAGCACACCCACAGAAACCAACAACTCAGACCCTGAAATACCGAATACTCGGGGAACACGGGAGAGCTGGAGACTAGCTCAAAAACTAGTTGATCAAACCAAGATTATATGGGCTGTGAAATCATTTGCACCATATAAATCACCGGGCCCAGACGGGATAATGCCAATAATGCTACAACAGGGGTTGGAAGCGCTAGTTTCCCCCTCTGTGCGCACTGTTTAGGGCTAGTCTGGCCCTAAGCTATGTGCCACAAGACTGGCGAAAGGCTGAGGTAGTATTCATACCTAAACCTGGACGTGAATCCTATGCCCAGGCAAAATCCTTTCGCCCTATCAGCCTAACAGCGTTCTTATTAAAGACGCTAGAAAACTTAGTGGATAGGCATATCAGGGACGTGGCACTAAGGGAAAAACCCCTGCACCGACACCAGTATGCCTTCCAAGCAGGCAAATCCTGTGAACTGAGTATCCATGAGCATCACAAGCAGGATTGAACGGGCCCTAGGAAATAAAGAAATTGCACTAGGAACCTTTCTGGATATAGAGGGAGCATTTGATAATACCTCTTTCAACTCGATTAAAAGAGCTGTCGAAAATCGTGGAGTTGGAAAGCCCATTGCGGACTGGATCAGCTCCATGATTAGAGACAGGAAAATAACAAGCTCCATTGACAATGTAACCAGAGCGATAGTGGCTGCTAGAGGCTGTCCGCAGGGTGGTGTATTGTCGCCTCTACTGTGGAGCTTAGTGGTGGACAGTCTCCTCTGGGAACTAGAACGAGGAGGCACACATGCGCAAGGGTACGCAGATGACATCACTGTTCTAGTCAGTGGGAGGTTTGCAGGGGTTGTATCCGATCTCATGCAACGTGCCCTGAGAACAGTAGAAAGATGGTGCAAGAAAGAGGGGCTAAGCGTCAACCCCTCAAAGACAGCAGTAGTTGCCTTCACAAAAGAAGAAACCTTCAAGATTTGAAGGGACTTCACCTGTGGGGAAGTAAACTCCAACTGAGCAACGAAGTTAAGTACTTAGGACTAACATTAGACACTAAACTAAACTTTGGGGCTCACTTGGAAAAAACTGCCAACAAGGCGACCAGGGCCATATGGGCCTGCAAACGCATGGTTGGTAAGACATGGGGATTAAAACCAGCAATGGCACTCTGGATATACTCCAAAGTGATAATCCCCATGGTAACATATGGCTCTCTCATCTGGTGGCATAACGCTAGAAAAAAGGGAGCCATAGCAAAACTAGGCAAACTGCAAAGACTTGCCTGCTTAGGAATAACAGGGGCCATGCAAACAACGCCCACTGCAGCCATGGAAGCAATGCTATGTCTTCCTCCTCTACACATTGTGTTGGAGGCGGAGGCTCTGATGGTAGCTTACAGGCTAGAAATTTCCGGAAATGGAGCAACCACCAAAAAACGGGGACTCCATACAGAGATATTCGAAGAATTAAAGCAAAACCGTATATTAAACATGCGGTCGGACAGAATTGGTCGTGACATAATCTTCCACAAACCTTATCGGGTGATCGTACCGAAGGAGGGAGAGGGAAGACAGTCACATACCAATCCAGCAGAATGGAACCACCTGGTATACAGATGGGTCCAAAACCGAACAAAGTACTGGAGCGGGGGCAACAAACAGAGACCCAGATTGCGAAATCAGCATAAATCTGGGGAACTATGCAACCGTATTCCAGGCAGAAATAACTGCAATATCCGCTTGCGCGCAGGAGATGATTAGGAGGTCTTACACAAATAAGAGGATCCAGATCATCTCCGACAGCCAAGCAGCACTCAAAGCCCTGTGAGCTGTAGAAATACATTCCGAGGTAGTTAAAGACTGTATGGATTCGCTAACGAAACTAGCGGAACACAACAGTATCACTCTCAAGTGGATGAGAGGGCACCAAGGCCATGTAGGGAACGAAAGAGCGGACTTTCTTGCAAAGAAAGGGGCGGAAGTTCCACTGATAGGGCCGGAGCCCACCTGCGGTCTGGCTTACCGGACAGCCAGGAGGGTCATGCAGGACCTATTAAGAGAAAAACATATATCGCACTGGGCGAAAGTCCCAGGGTTGAGACACTCGCGGATGTTCATTGGTGAACCATCCTGGAACAAGTCAAAAGACTTCATAAAACTGGGTAGAAACTAGCTGAGATGGATAGTAGGACTGTTTACGGGACATTGTCCACTCATGCGACATCTTACGACAATCGGGGTGAAAAATGATCCCGATTGCAGAAGGTGCGGAGAGGAGGAAGAAACTTCCCTCCACATATTATACGAATGCCAGGCGCTGGCAGCTGCCAGGTATTCGAACTTTGGGGCTATAACAATAGAACCAAAAGAAGTGACAGACGCTCCATTAGAAACTGTCCTTAAATTTCTTAAGGAAACAAGACTAATGGAATGACTAGACTATGGGGGCACAATAAGCATCGCTTAAGTGCACAGGGCATGTACCTACCCCATACGCAATCAATCATCAATCAATCAAGGTATGTGTCTAACTATCTTTCATTTTTAACGTGTAGAATTAGCCTGCTCTTGATATTTCAAAAGAACAGTCCATTTTACAAGATTATGTGTGCAATAGATGGTTATTTTCAATTTTATTCTGTAAAATGAAAACTAATTATACGTGGCAAACATGTACGTCAGTTATGTAGAAATTTTATAACTACTTAAAATAAAAATACAGATTTAAAATTGAGTTACATTTTTCTCAAAACTCTATTTAGAAAAAGACGATTAATGAGTAGCTGGAATGAGCTGGGTTTAAAAAAAATGTAGTTCATAAGGTCTAAGTAGTTTGTTTTTCGATTTCACAGCCCACTAAGCCTTAAAAGATTTTAGACATTGTGTCATGAGCGCCTAGTATTTTTTTAATGAAATGCATTTTAACTGTCTTAAAGAAAAAAATGTCACCACGCCATACATTGAATAGAGAATTTTAAGGCGAATATGATAAGCTAAAAAATATACAGGGTGTTAGAAAAGTTCCGGAACAGCAGAATAACTTGCCAGGAGTGCATTTTTGGACAAAAAGTGTTACATAAAAAAGTTTTAGGATTTTCCCCCAGCTATTCATTGGTAACCTTGAATTTAACCTTGAACATGACCTTCAAGGTGATTTGAAGGTCAAGTTCGTTTTTTCAAATGGGAACACCTATTTTTGACCCCGGAATCGAAAAGAGCGGAAAAAATTACAGTCGATAGCGACCTTGACCACCCTCTTCAGGGTGGTCACTTCAATTGACCACCCTCATTGGTCAATCTTGTAAGTACATTTGACTTTGGAGTGACTTGTCGTTGTCTCGAATTTTTTCCATTCTTGATTTTCGGGCTCAAGAATATGCAGTTCCACGTTTATAAAAATGACCTTGACCTTGAAATGACCGTGAGTGACATGGTCCAGGTCAAATACGAGGCTATCAGTGGATAACCAGGAATAAACCTTTTGTGACAATGTCTCTCTTGTTCATAATCATTTTCCCACGATATCATGAGATTGACTTCATGGTGGTGACCTCCACAATTTGAAATAAGTGTAATCAAGGTCGGATCCGACTGTAATTTGTTCCGCTCTTTTCGATTCCGGGGTCAAAAATAGGTGTTCCCATTTTAAAAAACGATCTTGACCTTCAAATGACCTTGAAGGTCATGTTCAAGGTCAAATTCAAAGTGACCAGTGGATAGCCGAGGAAAAATCCTAAAACTTTTGTATAAAAGATTTTTTCCAAAAAATGCACTCCTAGCGAGTTATTCTGCTGTTCCGGTACTTTTCTAACAACCTTTATATGGTTGTATTGAAAATAACTATGTCGACTTGGGTCGACTTCCAGTTAAATCGGAAATTGTAAATAATGTTTGTTAGGTTGAAAAAGAAAAATCAATAGTTACGTAAGTTCTAGAACTTTCAGAATTTTATGTCGATAAATAATGAAATTAGAGGCTGCTACATGTCCTCTGTATCATCCCGTATAATATAATTTGTTTGGGTACAACCTCACACTTGATTTACATACAATGAAAAAGTAGATCAAAGCAAAATAATATACTTCTACAGGAATTTACATGAAATATAAGCTAACCCTATAAGATGCTATAAGCAAGTCTAAAAATCGTTTAAGGGAAACATGGAAACAGCCATGGATGGAATTGCTTCACGAACTCGTCACATTAATTCAACAAAAAAATCCTGAAAGAGCATTGATACAACAAATGCAATTACTCGAGAAAAATCATATCATAATTAACATATTCAAATTTGGTCATGGGTGCTACCCTCTTCACTTAAACAAAATAGTAGGGGCGAGTCAGGAACAGTGGCCACGTCTTTAAAAAAAATGCATAAATAAAATCAAGAATTAACCTTTTTTTCTTCACCCTGATAGCACTAGGTGACAAATTCTACATTTTTCTACACACGTTCACTCTAAGACTGAAAAAATAATATTTTAACTAAAATTTCGGAAAATTTAAACAATGTCACAAAAATAATAATAGTAATAATGCAGATTAAATTTATTTAAAAAACAACTGAAATGTATGCAGCAGTATACAGTATAAAGTAGTTTAACTACTAATCGTTAACAAATACTATACATGGACAAACTAGGGTAGAAACCAAGAACATAATTTAATTTACCAGCTAAAGCCATTCTGAATAGTTCTTTTTCTAATGGTGGTACAGCAGTCGTCCCTTATTAATATGATAAAGTAGTGGCCACTGTACCTACTGTTAACCTGACCACTGTCCCATCAACTACATGTCTTTTTAAATAATGTAATTACAAAAGCTATTTAATAGAATCAAAATATTGTTGTATCAATAAATGCTTACATGTTCACTTCGATATGAAGGTATGTATTCGCTATAATTTTCTCCGCTCGTTGTATTTTACTACATGTGGTCAATTTAAAGTTAAGTTCATACAAAAGGAAGACACTTTAAAGCACAAGGATACTACCTGTTAATATTCTTAGGATATTACTTGGACCCATCTGCAGTGTGTGGCAGCCACTACTCTTTATAAATAAAAATATAGCCCGAAAGTGACCACTGTTCCTGCGTGGCCACTGTTGCAGACTCTCCCCTACTTCTATTTTGTTTAATTAATTCTTTAATTCCGAACTATGTGACCTGTGTAATGAAACATGAGATCTAGAATATAATTATATATTCTTCAATTCTCATAAATATACTCAACAATAAAAAGAGCTGTATGATAATCTAACAAAATTAAATGTAAATATGCCCTTCAATATGCTGCACATATTGTCATTACACCGGAAACCTATTATAAACTCAGTTTATAATAGTCAAAATCATCAACATTTAGTATAAGTTTAGTTTTGTGTCCATCAATATTTACCCCCTTGTAGTTTCCCAACTGTTTGTCTATACAAAATGCCCTGATCGACCCTTAGATAAGAGGCGTGTGACCTTGACTTATTATGAAACTGTGTACAGATGAGGGAGTTGGTTGGTAAAAATACATACACTAGGAAAATCCCTGATTTGTATACCTATATACACGGTGGAGACTTTAACTGGAATATATTCGCTAGCGGGGTGGTGAATGATTTTTCAAAAAATTTCCGAGACACGTCAACTTTTAAATGTATATACCTACATTTTGCAAGTAATGTGAAAAATATAACCCTTCAGGGGTGGCTGAAACCACCCTCGAGATGATTTTTTCAAATGCAATCCTATGGCTTGTGACCCCTCATTGTAAAGCTGGTGGAAAGAGGAATCCAACGCACTGATCAAATTTTAATTTTTTGTATGTTTGTAGGGTTGCATACAATTAAAACAATTTAAAAATTAACAACGTAACAATTGTTCAAAATGTGCACCATTCACTTGTTGGCATCATCCCAGTCTGTGGTAAGTTTCGTCCCTTACATTATGCAACATTTGCGGTGTTATTTTTCCGATTTCCTCTCTTATCCTTTCCTGCAGATCTGCCATGTTGTTGGGTTTCTGAATGTAAACCCTACTTTTAAGATGTCCCCACAAAAAGAAATCCAGTGGTGTAAGATCTGGAGATTTTGCTGGCCACTCAATATTACCTCACCTCCCCATCCACCTACCGGGAAAAATTATGTCCAGATACTGACGAACAATGGCAGCATAGTGTGGTGGGGGCCCCATCTTGCTGAAACCATAACCTCTCGTTGGTCAAGTTAGGTTTTAAGGGGTTTGGAAATAAATGACATAGCACTAGCATTAGTCCGTGCTGGAGTAAACGCAAGTATCTTGCTCCATTAAGAGTGTCATCAAAGAAAAATGGTCCTACAATTCTATCTTGTATTATTCCGGCCCACACATTAGTTTTCTGTGGGCGCTGAGTATGAAGTTCCCTCATCCAATGGGGGGTTCTCTTCAGCCCAGTAACGACAACTTTGGCGATTTACGTGCCCATTTAATGTAAAACTAGCCTCGTTAGAGAAAACTATCCACTCTAAAGATAACTGGTTTTGATCAATACAAGTCATCAATAAATCGCAAAATTCCACTCGTCGATCTGGATCATCTTCAAGTAGCTCTTGAACAGCTTGCATTTTATATGGGCGTTTTTTCTCATATTTAAGTATTTTTAAAACTGTTTTGTGATTAAGATTACTATCACGGGCCAGTTGACGGGCTGGAGTGATTGGATTTTCTTCTAGAGCAAGCAACAAATTCAACTTCGTGTCGTCATCAACAACAGCCTGCCTCTTACTCGGTACTTTCCTGGCATGACCCATCTCTCGATATTGTGCCTCAATTTTAGTAATGGTACCTTGATTTAGTGGTGGCAAGTCAGGATGCGTTTCTCGAAACAAGCGAACAACTTCGCATTGAGTTCGCGCCCTATCACCATATCCAATCATCATCAAAATTTCGATTTTTAGTGATTCAGTTAAATAAGACATTTTCACCAATTTGAAATAACACTTCGTTTCAAACTCTGAATACAGCGTACAAACTAAATTACTCTTTGCGGCGTGTAAAAACACTAGCAAAAAAATAACAAATATCAGTTGTGGCAAAAAATTGCTTGGAATTTTTTGTGGGGACATATGAAAAGTAAGGTTTACATTCCAAAACTAAACAACAGACATTTTAAGTACGAAATTGTTGCGTTAAAATAAATTAAACTATAAAATTACGTTTTAATTGTATGCAACCCTATAAACATATTAAAAATTAAAATTTGATCAGTGCGTTGGATTCCTCTTTCCACCAGCTTTACAATGAGGGGTCACAATCCATAGGGTTGCATTTGAAAAAATCATGTCGAGGGTGGTTTCAGCCACCCCTGAAGGGCTATATTTTTCACATTACTTGCAGAATGTAGGTAAATACATTTAAAAGTTGACGTGTCTCGGGAATTTTTTGAAAAAGCATTCACCACCCCGCTAGCGAATATATTCCAGTTAAAGTCTCCACCGTGTATAGCGATATAATGTACACAGCCGACTTTAAACAAGCCACGAAGTAAATGTGCCGCGCCACAGCTTTCAGCGCGCCTTTTTTTAGTTTTTTCAATTTATGTAAAAAGTTCTCATTATTTTTGCATGAAATTTTTTTACTGCAGATAGGCACGACCAGAAGCTACAATTTAAGCTAAAGCATAAGTTTCTGCGACCATTAGAACCCTTGTAATTCGATTTCCAAATAATGGGCATTTTTCATCGGTTTTAATTTTTTTGTGCAAAAACTTCTGAACCGATTTTGATCACCAAAAACTAATTTTTTTAGTTTTTCCAAGCGCTACAAGGTGCTATTTTTTTGTTTTACGAAAAAAAATTATTTTTCGTCCCTTAATCCGCAAAAAACGGTTTTCGGCACTTTTATCGATTTCTTTTACTAAGGTTCCTACATACCGATTTTATCCAAATTTCTTTTCATTTCTCTATCCGAGTACTTGTATTAAGGACAACATCCCACCAATTTTTAATAATCTCCAAAAAATCAGCAGTATCATTATAACTAAAATCTTTCATGGTTGCTATTGTTGAATGATGAAAAACGTTAATTATTACGAGATTATTAAAAATTGGTGGGATGTTGTCCATAATACAAGTACTCGGATAGGAGAAATGAAAAGAAATTTGGACAAAATAGGTATGTAGGAACCTTAGTAAAAGAAATCGATAAAAGTGCCGAAAACCGGTTTTTTTGCGGATTAAGGGACGAAAAATAATTTTTTTTCGTAAAACAAAAAAATAGCATCTTGTAGCGCTTGAAAAAAAATTAGTTTTTTGGTGATCAAAATCGGTTCAGAAGTTTTTGCACAAAAAAAATAAAAACCGATGAAAAATGCCCATTTTTTGAAATCGAATTACAAGGGTTCTAATGGTCGCAGAAACTTCTGCTTTAGCTTAAATTGTAGCTTCTGTCGTGCCTATCTGCAGTAAAAAATTTCATGCAAAAATAATGAGAACTTTTTACATAAATCGAAAAAAAACTAAAAAAAGGCGCGCTGAAATCGTCGCTGCCGGACCCCAAGGTAGCTGTGGCGCGGCGTTGCCAGATTTACTTCGTGGCTTGTTTAAAGTCGGCTGTGTAATGTGATATAACCAGCAGTGTCTGGTTATGTAATAAATTAATGCCCTCTAGCATGCATAAACAGGACTTGACGTGTTCCAATGGGTCTGTCAAAGTCACCAACCGTTAGATGTCGCTGCTGGCAGCACACCACTAACGTTAGTGGTGTGTCAAGTCCTATTTACGTACACTAAGTAGAGGGCAATCCTCTATGTCACAGCTGTATAGTATATTACAATATAACAAAGAGTCATCTAAAAAAACGTCATCAAATCTGGCTATAGACGAGAGAGATGGAAATAACGGCCATGTCGAAGCTTTTCGGTTATGTCAAACTTTTAACAAGTGACTGTCACAATTGTAAAATAAATATTGGCTGTCACATAATGTAACAGCCTTGACAATTAAATAAGGTTATTAATTTAAGACTGAATAGAAATACGTTTTTTTCAGCTTTCCGCCAGCTTTGATGGCGTTTTTTTTTTGGATGACTCGATAAAATAATAAATATAAGAATAATGTAAATTTTGTAGTTACTACATTAGTATTTTTAAATAACAAGGAAGTGAATAAAAAAATGTACAGCTACATAATCAAAATATTTCACATAGAAATGTTTCGAACGTAGAACTAGGTCTTCCAGAAAGCTATTTTGCAATATTAGTGTGTTGTAAGTTTTATTCGCGTAAGGGTATCGTTGCGACTTTGTTCGTGTATGTTAATCAAGATTATGACGTTATAGAGCCCTCTTGGGAACGCATGACTTAGTTGTCATAAGTTTGAAGCAGTTCCTCCTCAAGGGGGTGCTTTGTTTATGTTATGCACTATTCGCAGGATCCCTATTTTACTTCTAGTTGTAGTTAAAATAAATTTAAAATTAAATTTTTAATTACTCAATTATTCTTACTTCAACTTCATACGAGGAAGATTTGTAACTATAATAGAATTTTGTAATGTAAAATTATATATATAATATATAGTGCCATTTATGAAGTGCGCATTATAATAATAATAAAAATCACACCACATTCTCCCTCTAAGAGTCATTACAACTGTGCAGAGGGAAAAGACGTAGGATACACAACCAAACCCTGTGACAGGTGCCAATTGCCACAGGCGGGATTCGAACCCGCGCGGATAATTGCTCTCGGAGTAATCGCCATCTACTCACCTGGCGCTTTGCCCACTGAGCTATCGCCGCGGCTTATTATATGGAAGCACTTTTTATTAACGACTTTTTTGAAATTTGACTCTGGGGCTAACTTGTGCTTTAAAAATGATTAGATTCGACCTATTCGAATGTGACTTTCGGTATCTGTCTAGTTTGATAATTTCCAAGAAAAAATAAATAAATGATTTTCTCTCATGAGCTTCATGTAACTTTTTTTCAGGTCAAAAAGTGGTAAATTATGATATCACCAATATCCAACAAAAAATCCAACCAATATCCAACAAAAAGTTTTTAATAAAAAGAAGCGTTGAAAATTACATGGAACGCAGGCAACCCCATCCTTCAATATTTAGACAATTGGATTGGATTTTTAGGTTCCTTTACAAAGCTCAAGGATAAGATGAACTTCAATGAAGACACCAAAATAAATGTTTTGACTTATGTAAATTTCAAACCTAACTCTTCAACGGCAGAAATTGCACATCACTGCAACACTCCCAAGGAAATAGTAAGATCTATATTAAAAAGTAACAATTTAAAGCCTTATCATTATTTTATAAGCAATACTAGCGACCCGCCCCGCTTCGCGTTTACGAATCAATTAGAAACCTCTAAAATTATCAGTGTTTCTCTACTAATTATCAGTATTATACATATAAACCTTCCTTTTGAATCACTCTATCTATTAAAAAAAAAAACCGCATACAAACCGTTGTAGTTTTAAAGATCTAACATACAGGTAGACAGACAGCGGAAGCACTTTTTTAACAGTTATATTTTATATCCAGCAGATTACACAGGACCACAAATTTTGTTTTTGTTTTTACGCAAACAAGATTAGGTGTATTTTACGTATTTTTGGTCGCTGAAAAAGACCCCGTTGTCCGTTTCCCTCCATCACGTCTGGATTTTGCGTAAACCAAGGAAATATAACCTCAAAAGCATGTAAAATTAAAACAACATAAAAACAGGTTTTGTAGGCATTTATACCATTCCATATGTTTTTTTTGTATACTGAACACGATTTTGAGATCAGGAATTGTTCCATAGGCCGTGCATTAAAACACAACCTCAAAAAACATCTTGAAATTGAAAAATTAAAACGTTTATCAAGTAAATTAGAACATTTCTAATGTTCTAATTCGTCTATGTGATCTGTCTAATCCGAATATGTGATCAAAAGTAGTCCCATTTTAAAAAAACACCTCGATGGTGAGAGGCGAGGGGACTCACCTTTTAAAAAAAGCACCCCGATGCTGAGAGGCGAGGGGTCTCTACTTTTTAAAAAAACACGTTTATATGGAAATATTTTATACTTGTGACGAGGTTGATTGCTTATACCTGTAAAAGTATTTCTTTTAGTCAATTTGGACGTTATGTCTTAATACTCAGCATATGAAAAAATTGTGATGTCCAAGACGTTTTCAGCACACCAACAAACATATGGCATGGAATCTGACCTTTCTACTACAAAACCTTTTTTTTATTTTGTTCGCTTAATCTTTTAATCTATGTAATGTCATATTTTTTTACCTGTTTTTCTGGAGGTTATGTGAAAAGCTATCCGCGAATTGTTACTTTAGATCACATATTCGGATTAGACTCGGCTTAGATTACTCCAAAATGTATATACGCATGCTCGCCAGCAACTTCTAATTTACTTGATAAACGTATTTATGTTTTTCAATTCCAAGACGTTCTTTGCGGTTATGTCTTAATGCACGGCCTATGGAACAATTCTGATCTCAAAATCGTGTTCAGTATACAAAAAAACATTTGGAATTGTATAATGCCTTTCTCCTACAAAACTTTTAGTTTTTTAATGCTGCTTTATTTTTTACATGCATTTGAGGTTATATTTCAGTCATGATTCATATAAATCAAGGAAATCCTTGATTTACGCAAAAACGTGATAGAGGAAACGCACAAAACATCTAAATAGAAGAAGGGCAATCTCCTTAGATAAGGAGGGAACCCGACCATCTGCAGTTTTTAAATGCCAGCGCGACCTAAAAAATGCTACCCGTTCATTTAATCATTTTTCATACACACTCGTTATAAAAATTGAACCTCCCCTTTATGTTTTCATCAATGGAATAATAAAAACAATTTATTTGAAATTATTTATTTCTAAACTAAAACATAAAACAATAAGTCAAAACATATTGACAAGTAACAGAAATTATTTGGAAACTATAAAGTCAAGTTAAATAAGAATTTTATCATTAGTTATTAACCTTCACTCCTTCTAGTTAAGTAGACTCTATCTTTTTAGTCAACGTGAACTTCAATTTTGTATTTATTTTTTTTACTATTTTAGTTTCTTTGCCGGTGGTTCCCTGAAACGGACAACGGATTCTTTTTCAGGGACCTAAAATACGTATAAGACACCTAATCTTGTTTGCGTAAAAACACAAAACACACACAGCGTTTGCGGTCCTGTGCTATCAGAGAAGGATAACACTTTGTCGCTGGTATATGTCTTAATGCGAAGAAAATCCATATTTTTGGAAAAACATTTTATTCAGTGATGAATCGAAGTTCACTAATAACGGTTTTTTTAACCGTCATAATAACATAATGTGGTGTCAAGAAAATCCATATCTTGTTTCTGAGAGAAGAAATTAAAATAAGTATGAGACAAATGTATGGTGTGAACTTTTTTGTGGAAAAATAATGTTCCCATATGTTTAAAACAATAATTTGAATGTAAATACCTACCTGGATTTTTTAAGAAACACTCTAACAGATGAATACTTTGGACTATGATACATTATTGGAAAGATAAAGAAAAGAACTTTCAAATAAAGGCATAGCCACCTATTCATTCCATTAAAAAAATATTTAATTGTTTTATTCCATGGCTATTTTAAGAGGTACAAACAGTGTTTTTTTTTTTCATGTTACTCTACATAAAAAATACTCTAAAAAACATCTAAAACATGTTTCAATAACATTCCAAATAACGGAATCACAAGGGGTAATAAAAATGTTGGAGTTTTTGTTTTTCCTTAATAACCTAGAAAAGTTATTAAGGAAACTTTCCTTAGAGACCTTCCCTCGTATATGGGTTTTCGGCCCACCATAGAATTAGTAATAAAAAACCCCACAAATCTGTCCATTTAAGCGTTTTTATGTATTTAATAACAACAATTAATTAAATTAATTACCCAAGAAATAGGACGCCCTGTGTATCATCTGAAGAAAAAACGTTTTCGACGAAAAGTACCTAGTTGTAACTTCATAGACGAAAAGAATTTTTAATATCGGCGGCGGCCGTATTTCTCCCCTCGTACACCAACTACACTTTTATTTTAGACCACCCGAACGGCAATTCCACGGGCATACAGGGAATACCTATCACATAATTCGCCGGCTAAATAAAATATTCCTTCGTGTTTTATTCATTGAACACATGTGGGGCGGCGTATACGTATGTGTCGCATCCATGCCGGCAGTATATTAGGTTTAATCGACATTTGGATGGCCATTATAGCCTACTAATTAGCGGTGGCAGGTGTACCGTATAGCGACCAACGGGGGTTGTAAAATTTCCCATCCCCAATTACATTACTGTTTGCCATATCTGACGCTGAGCCCACGCAATCGTGTTATGCTCCCTATGATAGTCGATGTTTTGCGATACGAACGCTACCTTCTAAAAGGTGTATAGGATGCATAATCTGTCGCAGTGTGCTCGCCAAATTGTTCGACATTAATTTGTTTTTCCAGTACCGGAATTACAGTGTCAGGGGCCTGGGGCTCCTAATTTCAAGAGGGGGCATCTGCAGAACTTTTTTTGGAAGAAAGTATTGGCAACAATAGCACTCGTTATGTTGCGCAAAATTCAGCTTCATGTTTATAAGGACAGCGCGGCGTAAAGTACGAAGTGTGTAAAAGTAATGAGACTGGCAACATAGAGCCCGATCTAGCAACACTGCGGAGACGGGACCTGGAAGGGCGGTAGGTTAACATGTAATGCACCTTCAGTACAAGATTGAACGAGTCATTTGTTTGTGCTTTGTGACTGTTTTAGTAAACCGTTTTTTTCTAGTGCGTTTTAAAAATGCTTCAGACGTGGAAAATCAGGTTTTGCTTCAGACGTGGACACAGCGCAACGGATACTTTTGCAAAAGTAAAAGAGTCCAAGTTTTTCGGTGGTTTAAGACATTCTCAGAAGAAAGAGAGTCGATTGAAGATGAACCACGAAGCGGAAGGCTTTCATCTTCAAGAACCGATGAAAATGTCAATAGAATACGGGATCTTGTGCGTTTAGATCGTCGGTTGACGACAAGAATGATCGGGGAAGAGTTAAATTTGAACCACACCACTGTTCATTGATTTTGATTAACGAATTGAGGATGAGAAAAATCTGCGCAAAAATAGTTCCAAAAAACCTTTCTCAGAAACAAAATAAAGGTGTCTTGACTTTTTGGAGTCGATTGAAAATTGTCACCATTTTATGGAACGTGTCATTACTGGTGATGAGACTTGGATCATCATCATCAAGCGCTAAAGCATGGAATGGCACTTTTCAAGCTCTCCAAGGCCCAAAAAAGCAAGAATGAGAGAAGTCGAATATCAATTGCATACTGATTTGCTTTTTTGATAGCCAAGGAATTGTCCACAAAGAGTTTGAAAAACTTCGAAAAAGGGTCATGCGTGTCAGACCAAACATCAAGAACAACTGGATATTACAACATGACAATGCGCCTTGTCACACAGCACACATTTCAGTAAACGAGTTTTTAACCAGTAAAAATATTCCTGTGGCTCTTCAGCCTCCTTATCCTCCTGACTTGAGTCTTTGTGACTTTTTCTCTTCCCGAGATTAAAAATCGCCTCAAGGGACGTCATTTTGGGACCAAGAAAACATTCAAACGGCTGCAACCGACCAGCTGAAGGCTATTCCAGTATATGAGCTCCAGCACTGCTATGAGGAATGGAAGAACCGTTTCCAGCGCTGTGTGGCTTCTCAAGGAAGTTATTTTGAAAGAGACAATACTGAATCGTAATTCTAATCGAATAAAAAAAAATCAAAAAAATCAGTCTCATTACTTCATTTGCACACCTCGTACTTTATAGCTATTTTGTTGAATAACTTGATATAACTCGAAAATCGAAAATTTTACGTATAGGGAACGCTACTAAGTGTAGGAGGGATGAACAAGGAAGCGAACAATATCTTAAAATACAGTATGTTCTATTTGCGAAATGAACGACTTAATAGAGAACAAAGTTATTCAAGTTCGACTCCGAAGTTTGTCGTGTACTGAGTATTATATATTAATATTTAACTTTATGGACACCAGTAGTAAAAAAAACTCGGAGAAGAGGAGCAGGGAACAGGGGCGGTGCAAGCTGCGGACTGTTCTCGAAGAGATCCGCATGGATAAGTAGCCTCGGCTACAGACTCCCCAGCGGAGATGACATCAGCTGAGGAGGCTGCCATGGTAACAGACATGGCTGCGACCCCAGATGGTATCATGAAACAACTAGGAGAAGAAGTGCAAAAACAGGACCTCATAACAAAAGGTTGTCAGGAGCTCAAAGGAAGAAGAACCTGAAGGCCCAGAAAATGGATGACAGGAAAACCACAAAAGTCTTGTTAAACTAAACAAGCAGAGCCCACAAAGTTGAAGATATTACATACATACGAGATCCGAAGGGAAATTAAACGGTTAGGAAGGCCGATACCCGATTTGATTATTTCCAAAACAGACGTAGCAAAATCGCGAAATTATTCACGAAATTTTAATAGTAGTGTCTACGACAGATTTAAGTGGTTATGTGTCCAAACAAACTGTTTTGTTTTATTTTTAGTGATAGGTGGCAACCGAAGTGCATGGACTCAAGAAGGGGTAGCTACAATGAAAAACATTTACATAACATCTTAGATTTTAGTGTGTTGGGAAAGGTAGACATAAGGCAACAGCTTGATAGTGCGTATCGTGAAAATATAAGACGTCACAATGAAAATGTGGATAAAAACAGACATATTTTAAACCAAATAATTAATTGTATTAAATTTTGTGAAACAAATCCGGGACATTAATGAAAAGGCGATTAACATTTTTGTGAACAATAAGTACAGGCGAGCTGATTTCCTCTACAAATAACGGTAAGATACATATATAAAATTGTTTTCACATGTTGCCACACATTATTTTAATATATTTAAACCCTCAATATTCGTGACTAAATATTATTTCAAAAATCTACAGTCTTGTGAAAGTGTATATTTTTGTATAAAAGAATTTTTCATTGAAAGTCTGAAGGGTCAGTAAAACGCATGACCTTGAAAATTTTAAAAATTTTCGCCTGCGGCGCCATTGGTAGCTAATAAGTAATCCTACTGACATACCCTATGCCCAGCTATGAACACACCCACGAGCCGCCACTGTCACAAAGCAGACCTACGTACTGAGATCCAAACGGTTACGAACATAATAAGAAACAGTACTCAGCTGGACTTCCCTGCGAAGCAATTCCGAGATACAGTCATGTTCGCTTTCAATCAAAATTGTAACGAGAACTCAAGGTCATCCAACAGAAATGTGCCCTGCTCAGTAGATTGCGTAAGATCCTTGGGATTAGGATAAGATTAGGATACAGGTAATCAGGATGTAATCACTACGGCGATTCGCCAAAAACAGGTCGATGAAGCCTACTGCAGATGGATAGACTGCATGTTGAAGGCCCGTGTAGTAGATTCAACACTGATGGGAGAAACGATAGCAGCCTGGGTAGAAAGAGGATGTCCACAGGGGGGAGTTTATTATCGCTACGTGAAACCTTGTGACGGACGGGCTGATCATCAAGCTTAAAGAAAATCAGTATGTCGGATTTAACAAAAACCACAGTCCGATGACAAATAAAAATATGGGTAAAAATCCAACATAAGCAACATTGGAGTAATACTCCAAAACTAGCACAAAGCAAGGCCCTTATAAAGAATCATCCTCCTAAAACTTAGTAGAAACCAGTTAAGAATAGTTACAGGGGCATGCCCCAATAAAGGTCAAATAAACAAAATGAAATTATAATACGGAGATCTTAGGTGCACAGTCTGTGGTAATTAATTAGATCGAGACCATTCAGATTCCATCAAACTCTGAGGTAAGAAATCTTTGGGGATACAAAAGTGTCCAAAAAAAAATAGGTGTAAAAAAAAGGTGTGTAAAAAAGGTATATTTTTACGTGAAATAGAAATAACTTGTAAAAAATTATCACATTTTGAGTTAACGTATAATGTCTTTTGTAGATCCAAGGTATTTTTTGGAAAAAATGTCTTGCAGTGAGACCCTCAGAACATTTGAACTGCTATAAATAAATATTATTTTAAAATTTAACTTAAATAATTTTTGCTTATATATATATATTAGGATTCCAATAATTTCAAATAAAATTATTTATAAAATACTGATTTTCTCTTTCATTTATGTACGTATAAATTAAGTATAAAATGATGAGTCCCTCTAATTTTAAGAGGACATTAGCTGTACGTATATCCATAAATTACTTTCGGAACGTTCCTAAAACTTCGGCCGGTAATTTTTCAACTTTCCTTTTACTCCTTTGAGTTACGGTGTCCCTATCCTACTTCAAACCGCAAGCGGTCAATTTCAGTAAAAGTTCTGAGGCATTATTTGCCGAAAGGAATGAGAGGATGTATACAGGCGGACTGCTCTTTCTATTTTTATACCCCGAAAACGGCAGGCGTATTGTTGGGGGAGAATTCTAGAAATTTTGTTAAAATTATCCCAAGTATTTACATAACAATTTAAATTGGCGTACTATTAGAATTAATGAGTCCCGAGTTGAATTCGCCAACAGAAGAACTTCGTTGTCCGGTTCATCCTTCTTTTCCCTTACAGTATGGAGATGAAAGTAATCTGAACAAAAATGTGTAAAGTTCAATACAAAAATGCACAGACTATGGATGTGTAACACCGGCACACAAAAAAAGTGGAATTTCCAATGGACTCTACAGATAGACACCACTGCCGTACCCACATGTTTTTTTGGGTCGCTGAATCCGAATCCGCAGTTAATTTAAACATTTCACGTCACAGATCGTCCTTAATCTCAAAAAAATTCTAAAGTAATAACTCCATAGCCTGACAATCTATGAGGAAATGTTTTAAAATCCAAATTAAACCACATCCTTCAAATCCAATAACTCCATAACTCTAAAAATCAAATCACATTGGTTTCAATGTGTATGTAGTACTATAAACACATATGTGAAACTATATTACATAATTATAAATATAAAATAAAGAGATTAACTTGATGCGCGATTTTAATTGAATAAATTGTCCTTACCTATGAAATGTTGGTCCCGACTTTTTCACCGACTCAACACCGCAATACGCGCAACTAACCGTTACAAAAATGTTTACAATATTTATAAACACAAATAGCTGACTGCACTGATGTAGAGTTCCTTAATGACTTGCAAAATGGCCGCTGTTCAAATCCACCAAATAGGCGGAGTGGGGATAATTCTACTGACTATCCAGTTAGTATACAGATCAGTAAGCTAGCTTCAAGTTTACCACCGATCGAGTCGGAAAAATGCTCTCTCATATTACAGTATCAAATTTTCACGTTACACTACATTTAATTCACCATACCTATTATGCAATGGAGTTTCAAGATAAGTTTGCTCACATAGTATATTCATTTATCTAGTGCTTATTCAATACATCGAGAAAGTTGTTTCATTACTATCTACCAGTTTCATTAGTCGTTTCTCTAGGGATCTGATCCTAAGGGTTTCTTGTTTGAAAGTGACGTAAAGAGAGAATGTAACAGGATACAGAAATAAACTGTACCTGTTTTAGTTTTTTGTTTTAGGTAATCATAATCATGTAACGACAAAGGTTTCGTCGGTAAAAGTAATTTTGAGTTCTCATAATAATAGAAAATGACTAATTTCTAGATATTTTACATATTATTGTTACTTTATTTCTTCAAAATATTTTAAATATATTTTTGTTATCAGCACTCAAGTCATTCATAGGTATAGAGATTGAAATATACGAGTATTGAGATTGAACTATTTAGGTTTCGGCAGATGCTAACACAGAAATGTTACGTACGTATCGGGAAAAGTTACATATTACGTATTACGTTACATTACGTAGAAAGCGAGGATACCTAATTGTTCACTAATAGAACTGACTTAAGTGATTGGATACACATAGCTCGTTTGAACCTCTCACACAAAAAAAAACGTAGCTATTATTTGATTCAGCTGATTCCTCACAGAATTCAAGATGTCCTAATAGGTAAGTACAGAGATTCATCAGTTACCTGATTATTAGAGCCAGGAGGTTAATAATAGATACGTACTTTACCAGGGACGGCTCCAGGATACCACTATCAGTAACGTTACGAAATTTTAAACAGGTTTTGTACGTGCCACGTCAGTACACTGTCACACACGGTAAAATGAAGTTCACTGCCTCGACGTTTAACGAGCAGCGCAGTTTAACTAATACTAACAACAAGTGTAAATTACGTTCACGTTAACGACTAAACTTTTGGCACGTGCCGTAGCTTGGGTAAGACTGGGGCGGCTAACATGGCATACAGGTTATATTCCAGAATATAATGGCGTTATTTGATTGAACAACGATTGTAGTATGTACATAGTTACAAGAGTTGACGATGTACTTTGTTAATGTGGCAGAGTACAGTATTACAGTATTACAGTATTAAGCACAGCAAATGGTTTATTTATCCTTATAATTCCTTAATACGTAAATATAAATTGTAAGATGAAATGCACATTGAGATAAAGTAAATATACATATTTGTATTTGTATATTATAATACAGGGTGATTCAGAAATAAACTGACATGAGCAGGAGCATGTGGATCAGTTCAAAATATGTACCTTATCTCACTATCTCGCTTTCACCCATATAACAAAAAAATGTATATTTTTTATACATTTACAAAATGCAAAGAACTTGGTTCTATCCAATCGTACTTATAAAATTCATACTTCTATCCAAAATAAAGATAATATTGGAAACTCAGCATGTAGGTACTTACTAGAAAAATATGAAAATACAATTAATAATTCTTTGGTGAATGCTTGATTGAATTTGCTTTGGTGAATTGAGCTTCATTATATTTTCAATGTTTTCAAAGTGCCTGGTGAGCAGATGGCCATTATTCCAAGAGTTATTACCCGCGCGGGTTCAAATCCCGCTTGAGGCAATTGGCACCTGTCACAAGGATTGGTTGTGTGTGACCTGCGTCGTTCCATGTGTACTAGGGTGGACCTTAATATTTTTTTTCGTTTTTCTCAGCGGGCCGGGTGAAAATCAGTTCTGGGTACCTAAAAACTTGTGCGGAAACCAAAACTCCCGCGATCGGAACCTTTTTTCCCGTGCCGCAAAGTGCCGGAAGTTTATTATGGGATTTGCATGTTAAAAATCACTGAAAACGTTCGATACGCTCAAAAACTATGAAAATCATCAAATCTGATAGTCGCAAGGATATATTTCCATGTATATTTTCCTCCTGAATCAGATGGAATCGTCAGATTTCGTTTATTCGTTGAGTGAAAAAAAATGAGCGAAAAAATTGCGAAAAAACACCAAATTTAACCAAAGAAAGTTTGAAAAAAGACGAAATAATTTATTATGGTGATGGTACCAGACTCTGAGGAGTATTAAGCATATCATGATTCAAAAGTAGACATAAAAACCTACAATTTGACGTCCGGTTGAAGTCTGTAGGTGCCTCTAAACCGGAGTTACGATCATTTCAAGTTATACGCAAAATTCAGGAGCGTATATGGCGAAAGGCGATTTTTCTGTTTTTTCAATCCTGATTCTCAAACGATAGATTCTCCTGCATCGACTTGCATAATTTAACGGTAGTAAGAAATGCTCCATATCATACGAATAATTCATCATCGTAATATAATATTATCTTTAACTTGAAGTCATTTTACATTGATTATAAGAGAATTTCGGATTGGAACATACTATAGTGTCCGACGTTCGTATATGTACTTGTAACGTTAGAATCATGCTTTGGAGTTGGGGAGCTGCGTCGTGGTATAATCGGGTAGTAATACAAATCTCTATGTTATGTGCTTGTTTCTCAACAATCGGGTAGTTTAAGGGTTATTCAATCTTGAGCAAACGAAAGAATGAATTCTTTCTCGAAAAAAATATGGTTTTTCTCTTAAAGTTGGTAGCTTCATTCGCTCTGACATTAGCCGCGGAAATTTCTCCTCTTTATTCCTATACTTATAAATCTTCCCTATTACAACCAACTTCAAGAGAAGTCGAGAGAGAAGAAGTTTCGAAGAGAAGAATTGAAATTGGCGACGGTCGTAAAGTGGTCGTTTGAATAGATTCGTTCGGGAATACGCCTCGGAGCGATTCGAGCAATCTGAGCAGTTCACCCGATAAAAACGGTTTAGATTTTAATTTAGTGTTTGTTTACATTCGTGTGTTCACGTCCGAATCACTCGGATAGCTTGGAGCGCTCGAATAAAAAACGCGTGTTCGGGTGAACTGCTCAGATTGCTCGGATCGCTACGAGGCGTATCCCCGAACAAATCTATTCAAACGACCACTTTACGACCGTCGCCAATTTCAATTCTTCTCTTCGAAACTTCTTCTCTATCGACTTCTCTTTGAAGTTTCCGGAGGAACGAAGAAATTTCCGCGGCTAATGTCAGAGCAAATGAAGTTTTACGAGAAAACCCGTATTTTTTTTCGAGAATTCATTCTTCCGTTCTTTCGTTTGCTCAAGCTTGAATAACTCTTAAACTACTCGATTGTTGAGAAACAAGCACATAACATAGAGATTTGTATTACTACCCGATTATACCACGACGCAGCTCCCCAACTCCAAAGTATGATGCTAACGTTACAAGTACGTGTACGAACGTCGGACACTATAGTATGTCCCAATCCGAAATTCTCTTATAATCAATGTAAAATGACCAAGTTAAAGGTAATATTATATTAAGATGATGAATTATTCGTATGATATGGAGCATTTCATACTATAGGTAAATTATGCAAGTCGCTGCAGGAGAATCTATCGTTTGAGAATCAGGATTGAAAAAACAGAAAAATCGCCTTTCGCCATATACGCTCCTGAATTTTGCGTACAATTTGAAATGATCGTAACTTCAGCTCAGAGGCACCTACAGACTTCAACCGGACGTCAAATTGTAGGTTTTTATCTCTAATTTTGAATCATGATATGCTTAGTACTCCTCAGAGTCAGGTACAATCACCAGTTGTTTTTCAATTTTTTTTTGTTTAATTTGGTGTTTTTTTCGCAATGTTTTTTTTTCACTCAACGAATAAACGAAATCTGACTGATTCCATCTGATTCAGGAGGAAAATATACATGGAAATATATCCTTGCTACTATCAGATTTGATGATTTTCATAGTTTTTGAGCGTATCGAACGTTCTCAGTGATTTTTAACATGTAAATCCCATAAGAAACTTCCGGCGCTTTGCGGCACGGGAAAAAAGGTTCCGATCGCGGTAGTTTTGGTTTCCGCACAAGTTTTTAGGTACCCAGAACTGATTTTCACCCGGCCCGCTGAGAAAAAAACGAAAAAAAAAATATTAAGGTCCACCCCTAATGTGTACTCTCACTAGGATCCTGGAGAGATTATTCCTAGACGGAATTTTTCTGTGTTGTATTTTTTTTATCCATAAAAAAATGATTATGAAATGGGTATTTCAACCAATTTTTATTACATTGGTTATTTGTTTCTTGAACCTGAAAACATAATGTGCTGAGGCTGACTACTCCATTCAATACAGGGTTATTTCGTTCATTTTCTTGGAGTGGGGACTAGTTAAGAGGTAAATATATAAGATATTTATTTAATCTTTTAGTATTTATTTTAGTGTCGTTGTTATTTTACAATTCCAACAAAATAATGTAGTTAACAAATAATTCTTTTATACAAGATTTAACTCTAATTAAAGCATATAGTACATCGCCAAAAAGCAAGGTCATGGTACCTTTTTAAAATTCCATAATTTGAATGCGATTCAACTTCTTTAAATGTTAGCCGGTCTGACTTGGTAATATATTTATTATATATATATATATATATTTTACTTGCACCAGTGACCGTACCTTTTCAAATACTCATATTATATACAAGACATGTTGCACTAAATTTTATCGATCTTTCTACACTAAATTGAAGATCAGATTGCACATATTTAATCACTTTTCTTATACGTAGAAACATTTGTTAAAATTTACACTATAACTGTCATTAAAAAAAGTCAATGAACAATAACAAACAAAAGAAGACAAAAGCACCTTTAATATATAAAACAGAACACAATTTCATTGCACATAATATACATTAAAAAATTAAATAAGCCTTAATTCTCAATTAATGTAACAAAACAAAGGAAATAAAAAAATATGTTTAAAAAGAGTTTTTAGCGTTATAATAACAATATTTACTTAATCTGGTTGTTATATGTTGATTTAAGTTATTCCAATCAGTCCAAATCAAAACATATTTTTATTTTATTTAGGTGTGGCTTTAAAATGTAGTGAAATCAATTTAATCATATTTTAGATACTCTTAGTTTTATTAGTCAATTATACTATTTATGGCAACTTTTATTTTAACACATTATGTAAAATAATGTTAATTTAAATTATGTATTATGCAATTTATAATTTTCGTTTGTTCATTCGTTTGATTCAAATTATTAGGAATAGCGAATAATATTGGGTATAACATCACACATGTATGTCTATTTAAAAAACTGATCATATAAAGTAGTTCTAAAATATGGTACCTAAATTAGGAATATGAAAATAATAATTATTAAATGGTAAATAAAATGGTTAATTATTTGCATGATCCTTTGCCGTCTTAGAGAAGTGTGCGTTTTAATGTTGATCGTCTAAATGTGTTGTTTCGACGTGCTTGGTGACAATGAGGACTATTGTATAAGGACTACTGTAGGACTTCATTGAGCAATATACGCCAAAAGTAGCAAGTAAATACCAAAGTGTTCATTGCCATCACCAATAGTTATTGTAGTCAATATTTTACTATTTTACTTTGCTGAGCCAGTCACATCACTCAATTTGTTGCTTAATAGCAAATCAATATTGTCATTCAATGCTTGCATCGAATTTCTGGTGAGTAGATATGACCAAGATGATTTATAGCGGTTATAGATTGTTGTGTGGAGCCTCAGTGACATGTGGAGGACGATAATGGAAGTTTTGGATTAAAATAGATGGAAACAGAAGAGTTAGAAACGAATAGCTCGAGTTTTTGTAGACCAGTTGGATCGAAATTGGATTGGTACGAAATTGGTAGATACCGATGGAGTTTTGGTCTCACTGGAGTTTAAGTTCGTTAATGTATTAAGTATAATTACTAGTCGAATGTCAGTAGATGTGTTAAAGGGTTTTTTTATAGTCGTCATGTCGACTTCCTTATCCTTCTATTTAACCTCAACCTTACCTTAACTCGTGTCCGAAAAATCAACAAAAGAGGTAGGATTAGATTTTTTAGGTAAAAGTAGATTTTTTCCATTATTTTCATTATTCCGGTCTTTAGCAAAGGATATGTTTAGACTTTGTATACACGTAATGTGTACGTACAGTAAGTGGCACCCTAATGCGTACATAGGTCGATATTAAATACATATTAAATGATACATTTTTATGTCATAGTTAGGCGAATTTACTTGGGCTGGGGGGGAGGGGCTTGGTTGTACAGAAAGCTAAGAGGGGGTCTAACCGGAAATCTAAAGAGCAACGTTGCCAGAACTAACTGTAACTCTTTATAAAAAAACTATATTTACAAAATCCATTGATGTACGATCAATTAATATAAGCCAATTTAATTTTCAGACTGCGTTGCGTATCGTATAATAAAGTTTACTGTTATCTTTTTTTAACTCAACTACTGTGAAATAATTTTAAACAGTTAATATTACTTTAAACAGCTGTGAAACAATTTTAAAATATCTGATAGGAATATTATGTTGATATGACAACAGCGACCGCACGCAGCGAACGAAGGCAGAACGAACGATCCAATGGTTCACTCTAAGCTCCACCCACTAATGCACTCTCCTTGCCCCGTCAAGGATCTCCGCAGTTGTCGGCGGCCGCGCTCATAATGTCTGTCATATAATTATTTGAACTTTTTCGTCAATGTGATAAATATCCAATTTTATTTTTTATGAATGTATGTAGTGCTTCTACAATACATACGCTCGTAATAACGCGCTTTTCTAATCAGGCACTAGACCAGTATAAAATATAAAATGGTATTTCAAATTTTAACTTAAACAGCCCTACCGACAAACCGGATGCCTTTCATTGGATCGCGATTGGTTCTCACCTCATGTTTACTCTACTTACAAAGAAGTTAAATTATCAATTGCCCTTCATTCGGCTATGTACGCATTAGGCTGCCGCTTACTGTATATAAAGAATTACCCCGCCGAGTTTTTGTTTAAAGTGCATGAATTAATTGCACGTGCATAATGTACATTTACTTGAAATTTTGATCAAACTCTCCATTCAGATAAATTAACAATTAACTTTCAACACAATGAAGCAGAAAACATAGCAAAACAATCTTACCGTAATAACAAAACTAACAGGATATAAAAACATCATCGACTACCTACTACTTTAGTACGGTCTCCAAACCACGGCGTCGCCGTTCTGAGCCGGACCCCTCTGAGCGCCGTTTGTGCTCAGCACGCGATTGTTGGCCTTCGTCTTGCCTGGCAGCAGCAGCCGCCGCGCAGTTCCGTTGTTGCTCAACAGCAAATCGGTGCTTCCGTTCACCATCTGCCGCGAGTTGCTCGTCGACAGATGGTCCATGACACTCTGCAGGTCGTTGTGTTGAGCGTGGCTGGTATGCGAGTGCAGGGAGGGAAAATTGTGAGTTTGGTTGGCGGCCGAGTACAGTTGGGAGTACAGGAAGCCGGGCAGCACCGGGTAAATCGAGTTGTTGCAGTTGCCGGTCGAGTACGAGCTCTGAGGCATGTTTTTGGTGCAGGGGGAAGTTGGCGTTGTTGACGTGGTTGACTCCCAGCGACGTCTGCGACGTCAGGAGGTCGTCTTGGACGGGACTCTCGGCTGCACTGGAGTTGTCCGAGAGCGATCTGGGGCCTGAGAGGGTGAAGTCGGTGTGGTTCGTCGAGTAGCGGGGTACCAGGAGGGACGACGCGTGCGTTGCTTGGGAGTGGTTTGTGTGGTTCTGGGGGGCTACCAGCCCCAGATGCTGGTCGAGGTCCCGTGGTCGAGGCGTCCGGTAATACTGCAACAAAAGACAAACCCATATTAATGTGATGATTAAGGGGAAATATAATTAGAGGGTCCAAAAAATCGATTGTTCTTTTTTTACCTAAAAATATAGTAAATGTATCGTAGAATATGCATGCTGCTTTAAAATAAAATTCAAAGCCCTTCTATTTTTTTTTTGGTCCTTCTTCGAAGAGAGGGCGTAGTACGTATTTCGGTGCTGACAACCCAGGGGACCTTTTGTCTATTGTGTCCTCTTTTGAAATACCCTTGAACGAATTTATATAGGCTCGTCAAGAGCTTCAGCAAAGTACAAATGAGTTTTATGAAGAATCCGACGGCCTACTGTATGCCCCTGGCATCGCTGATTATGGCGTAAATGGTGTCATTTTCAGGTAGACAAAATTTTAAACGCGTTTTTTCTCGAAACGACATTTTATGAATTGGCGTAAGAGATAACTAAAAAACTAATCGACCGATTGGGCTGAAATTTTGAAGATTTCTTGTTTATTATATTAGTTTCTAGTTAAACTAAAATTTCTAGTTATTAAAATTTCAACTTTTTTTAAACAAAATCATATTTTATTGCAAAATTAGTTTAAAAAAGGGAGAAATTTCGATTTTTCGCTTTAAAGCTCTGCCAATCGTCGGTTTTTTTCTTTTTTCTTCACTTTTTTCTTAGTTTAACTACAAACTATAAGTGTTATTAACAATTTTTTCCTGATTTGTTTCAGATGAAAATTACGATCGCTAGAACTTGTGCTCTAAGATTATATTAGTAATTCTTCAAACTTTGATTATACTACAATAACAAATTCTATGCAAAAAAAAATAAATGTTGAAAAGCGTTTTTTTTCATCGGTCTAATTGTATTTCCCCACTTAATGTGATGATTAAAGGTCCGGAAAAGTATGCTGTCACGCAGAGCCGGCATTATACAACTTTATGATAATTAAAGTATAAACCCCACGCCACTGTCACTATCCATTAGGGTGCTTCATTTGAAACGAACATTTTTTATTTTTCGCTGACACATGAAAATTTAGTTCCACATCGAAAAAAAAATTCCCTCAAAATTTGAGCCCTTAATTTAAATTTTTAGTACTTCCTCTCGATCGATGAATTTTGCCCATTTAAGTAACATGTAAATCATTGATATTTTTTTTACATTATTATAGCTCAGTTCGGTTTTAGGATTTTCATTGTGATTGGTCGCAATCTGTGGTGTATTAGAGACTCTTTAAAAGTGACCATTAAAAAATTCATTAAAGTTCAACTTTTATTGTATTATTTCTTAAATTTAGCTTATTATCGAATAATTTAAGGCTTATTTTCGATAAAATTAACTTTATAAAATTATTATTTGTGTCAAAACTCTTTATATAATGCTAAAAATTTAAGTAAGATCAGAGGTTTAATAATGGTTTCTTTATCATATGACCGCACCAAAAGACAAATTGAATATTATAAATCGCTTAAAAAGGAACTGGATGAACGTAAAAATCAAAGGTGTAGCAAATTGCAAGATAAAATATTACAATGGTGTTCCTAGAATTGTGTCCTCTTTAAACTAAAAGTGCCCAGCAGTATTAAGAATTTGTTTAGTCAACTATCAAAACGTCAGGGGATTAAGAAGTAAAGTTCAGAATTTTTACGCCGCTGTTTCGGAATCTGAATATGATGTCATTGCATTGAGTGAAACATGGCTGAAAGACGATATAGCAGATAGTGAACTATTTCCAGCTCAATATAACGTTTATAGGTGTGACCGTAGACTGAATCAAACAAATCTTACAACAGGAGGAGGTGTACTACTGGCATGTAAGAATGGAGTAAAAAGTGAGAAACTAGTATTTCTTTATTTGACTCTAATTTTCTAACATAGATATAGTAGGCTGTAAATGTACAAATAGTAGGTTCACTTTTGTTCTGGTTATATATACAGTGTGTCCCAAAAGTTGAAACAGTCCCGCAGAATCGAAACTATTAGTATTTCCAAAAAAGTTTCCTACAAAAAAACATTCGCATCACAAACCGCCATCGACCAGTCAAAACGACGTCGACATTCTTCTACAGGGTGTTTCACAAATCAGAAAAAAATTTTTGGTTAAATGGCAACACCGCTTAATTCCGCATCTAATCAAAAAATGTTATTAAGAAAAGTTGTTCAGAATGCCGAAATATGGCGATATTCGAAAAATCGACGCGATAGTCAAATGTTTACGAATTAACGCTGCCCAAAAAGTTGGAAACAGGAAGAGGGAATGTCGACCTCGTTTTACTGGCCATGGCGGTTTATGGTGCGAATGTTTTTGGTAGAAATGTTTTTTGAAATACCAATAGTTTTGACTCTAGTGTTTTACTTTTTATTAAATCGCAAACATTTGAATATCGCGCTGATTTTTCGTACATCCCCATATTTCGACATTCTGAACAACTTTCCCTAATAACATTTTTTGATTGTGCGAATTAAGCGGTGTATCCATTTAACCGAAACAGTTTTTCTGATTTGTGAAACACCCTGTAGGATGTTGACGTCGTTTTGACTAGTCGATGGCGGTTTGTGATGCCAATGTTTTTTTGTAGGAAACGTTTTTGGAAATACTAATAGTTTCGATTCTGCGGGACTGTTTCCAACTTTTTGGGACACACTGTATATTCCTCCAACAACTACCTTAGAATGTTATGAGCAATTTCTTGAGGATTTTTTGAACAATTAATTTTGTATAATGAGAATATTTTAATTTTAGGGGATTTTAATAATCCAAAGGCTGTAAATGTACAAATAGTGAGAGTTCACTTTTTGTTCTGGTTATATATATTCCTCCAACAACTACCTTAGAATGTTATGAGCAATTTCTTGAGGCTTGAGAATGTTTTAATTTTAGTTGATTTTAATAATCCAAATTACGATATTAATGATAATAGCAGAAAAACAATGTCAATAAATAATTTTTCTAACTTTTTTAACTTAACACAATTGAATAGGATAGCAAACGTAAGCGGTAGGTTTTTAGATCTAATATTCTCTAATATGCAGTGTGAGATTTTGCAAGCCATGTTCCTTTCGTTTCAGAAGATGCATACCATCCTGCATTATGTGTATCAATTGAGTATGCATTAAACATCATCAATAACTTCAGCACAAACAAAACTCAAAAAGCATATAATTTTAGAAAGGCAAATTTTATTACACTATATACCTAATGGTATATTCAATACTGACTGGACATTTCTCAAAGATTACACCGATGTCAACACGGCAGTCGACGCCCTGTACTATAAGTTTTATGAAATATTGGACGCCAATGTACCACTTTATAAGAAAAGAGGCAAAACATATCCAAGGTGGTATTCACAAGAGATAATTTCTAATATCAAAAGAAAATATAATTACCACAAAAAAATATATACTAACAAAGAACAACTTTTATTTAGAACAATACAAACAACTTAGGTCTTTATTAAAAAACACAGATCAAACCTGCATATGACACCTATCTACGTCAAGTTGAGTCATCTGTAATTACAGATTCACAAAATTTTTGGTCTTACATACAGAACAAAAAGAACAATTCTAGAATACCGGGCAAAATGTTTCTCGCAAATAATGCGTACAGTAGCCAACAAGATATTGTCAATGCATTTGCGGAATTTTTCGGTAATATATATACGTGTTCAGACAATGATATAGTTATGAACGATGATGCAAATGGTTTTTATAATGATATTATTCACATTGAAACTTTAACAGTTAATGAAATAAATCAAGCTACAAAAAAACTCAAAAACAAAATGACTTCGGGACCTGACCTAATTCCATCTTTCATTGTAAGAGACTGTGGCGATATTCTAGCTGAACCATTATGTTATTTATTTAACTTATCTTTGCAGACGAAGATTTTCCCAAACAAATGGAAACTTGCAAAACTGTGCCCGATATTTAAAACTGGTGATCTCTCGAGAATTGAAAATTATCGTGGAATATCCATCTTATCAAACTTTGCGAAGGTTTTTGAAATAGTCATGTACAATCGCATCTACTCCTCAATTAAATATACTATCTCTCCTTTTCAACATGGATTCATTACCAACAAATCTACTGTTACGAATCTGTCAATTTTCTCACACTTTGTATGCAAGGAAATTGACAATAAAGGCCAGGTGGATGCAGTATATACAGATTTTACGAAGGCCTTCGATAAAGTTGATCACGGCATACTTTTAAATAAACTTCTAAATATTGGGTTCAGTCCAAGTTTGATATTATTTTTTTCATTCCTACTTTGATTGCCGTGAGCAGTGTGTTTCCTACAATGGTTTTACCTCATTAACGACATATTCAGCTATATTAAATGTAATAAACTGAGTTTTGCTGATGATTTAAAAACATTTGTAAGTATTAATTCAATTGAGGATTGTATTATTCTGCAAAAAGATATAGATTGTATTAAAATGTGGTGCGATGTTAACAAGTTACATCTGAATGTTTCGAAATAAATAATAACATACTCTAGAAAAAAAAAACAGATATAATTTATGAGTATAATATTGATGGAGCGATGTTAACTAGAGATAATACAATTAAAGATCTAGGTATAAACTTTGACAAGCGAATGACATTTGTTTCCCATAAATGCAAAGATTGGCGAAGCAATGAGAATGCTTGGGTTTATTCTACGCAATTGTAAGATGTTTACTAACACACAGGCATTAAAAACCTTGTACGGATCATTATGTAAGAACTAAGTTGGAGTATGGAGCTATAATTTGGAATCCTTATTATTTGTGTCACATAAATAATATAGAAAGTGTTCAAAGAAAGTTTATGAAATTTTTATACTTCAAAACAGAAAATGTATATCCAGAGAGGGGCATAGATAATAACGGGTTGCTTCAGCGTTTTCGACCTCCACTCTTTAGAATCTAGACGCAAATATAGTGCTGTGTCTTTTCTTTATAAATTGTTACATAACCAAATAGATTGTCCACAACTGCTGTCTGAATTAAATTTTAGAGTACCAAGAATACAATCGAGGCAGAATCTTACATTCCATATTAATAAAGCAAGAACGAATGTACTTTATCAGTCGCCTATATGTACAATGTGCTCTCATTATAATAGTATTAGCCAATTTTGTGACATATTATCGTGTAGTATGAATGAAATTAAAGATTGTATTTTGTAGTCAATTATACGTAATCTGTAACTTTGAACGGCTTTACAATGTTATACTTATATTTAAAATGTTAATGTTATGTATTAATGTATGTATATTTTAGGAAGTGAATGCCCTGTATGTATATTTATGCTCAATCTTGCTACCGTTTTTTTTGTGTTCTATTTTTATCTTATTTAAGCTTTATTTTAATGTGTCCTATAATTGGGTGTAAACCTGTTGGGCAATAAAGGTTTATTATTTATTATTATTTATATAGCCATCGCGGGGTTGGTGAATCTATAAAACATGAGATCATAAAAATTATATAAATAGTTTCTATTATTTAAGTAGATTTCAATTTAAGAAAATTGTGTTTTAACTTTGTTCAAATTTTAATCCTATGTAGCTGTCCGTGTAACTGGTATTTCAAAGAAGACTGGTTTTTGAACTTTTAATATTTTCATCGTCAATTCCTGCTTCATATTTAATAAATACTAGCGACCCGCCCCGGCTTCGCACGGGTGCACGCGGACTTTTTTGTAGACCTTTTTAAGGTGTACAATACTGTAGTACATTATTTTGATCTATCTCGTAGGGTTCAGCCAGCATTTGCAATGTAAGCGCAAAAAATGTGTTTATTTACGACATTACATTAGAAACCTCTAAAATTATCAGTGTTTCTCTACTATATTATGCATGTATTATACAAATAAACCTTCCTCTTGAATCACTATATCTATTAAAAAAAAACCGCATCAAAATCCGTTGCTTAGTTTTAAAGATCGAAGCATACATAGGGACAGACAGACAGCGGGAAGCGACTTTTGTTTTATACTATGTTATGAAGAAGCAGGAATTGACGATGAAAATATTAAAAAAATATTGGATGAAGTAAAAAATAGGGACAGACAGACAGCGGGAAGCGACTTTTGTTTTATACTATGTTATGAAGAAGCAGGAATTGACGATGAAAATATTAAAAAAATATTGGATGAAGTAAAAAAATGAAAAACTTACTATCATTGAAAACCAGTTACTACCTGTAACTTGTTTTCAATTACATTTAGAAATTACAGTTACATATATTAAAATTTGAACAAAGTTAAAACACAATTTTCTTAGATTGAACTCTACTTAATTAATAGAAAGTTATTTATATAATTTTATGATCTCATTTTTTATAGATTCACCAACCCCACGATGACTATAAAGAGTTTTTACACAAATCATAATTTTATAAAGTTAATTTTATCGAAAATAAGCCTTAACTTATTCGATAACAATCTAAATTTGGGAAATAATACAATAAAAGCTGAAGTTTAATGATTTTTTTATTTTTTTGTATATTAAACTGAATATGTCTTATGAACCACGCACTTTACCAAAATATGTAATGAGACTTTTTTTGCAGAAAATTGAATTTCTTACAAAGATAACAAAGAAAATATGACACTTTTCGTGGAAATTGGGCTTTTGAGGCCGACACCGACGAGACAGTTCAGTTACAGAAAAAGATTAATGGTCACTTTTAAAGAATCTCTAATACACTACAGAATGAAATATCATAAAACCGAACTGAGCTATAACAATTAAAAAAAAATACCAATGATTTACATGTTATTTAAATGGGAAAAATTCATCGAGAGCAAGTAATTAAAATTAAAATCAGTTGCTCAAATTTTGAGGGAATTTTTTCGATGTGAGGAACCAAATTTTAATAACGATTTAAGACAAATAACGATTTTATGCATAATGTTTTGCTCAGCCTTACGCGGAACATGGTGAACAATATTTACTTTAGACATTTTTTTGCCAAATATGTATCCGATTTTCATTTCAAAGTAACCATACATTGGGTAAAACATATTTACAGAAGACATATCAACGTGTCATGGGAAATATCAAAGAAGACATACGTAATAAATTTCTGTGGCTGACATTGAACGAAACAAAAGATTTTGCGGGAATAATAAACGGATTTTGCAAACAGTGGCTAAAAGTATAGAACTAGTAGTAAAGTATAGAACTAGGAGATATTAGTGACAACAAAAAACTGTTAGTAATACAAACAACTGTGGGAAATTCGTGAAAATAATTTGTGTGTTGTGTCGCCCTCTGTCCACGTGAACTATTTAGAACTTGCACCTTTAACTTCAGTAGATGTGGAACGATCATTTTTCTTCTGTAACCATATATACAGGCCAAATCGCTAACGTTTAACGAGAAGAAAAGCAGAAAGACTACTGGTCGTGACAACGTATGCTCAAGCAATGATGACAGTCGATGTTTCTGAATGACAAAAGCAATTGGTATGTACATACATTATTAAAACATTTTTGCTCCTTTTGCTTTGCCTTTGTCTTTTGCTAACACATTTTGATTTTGCTTTTCCTCCTCTTTTTGATCTCTCATATGTCATTTTCCGTCACTAATAATACGGATTACGAGTACGGCCCTGCGTTACAGCACACGTTCTGATATCTGAGAATAATATCTATTTTTTTGTCTTTTTTACGGGGGCGAGTTTCGCATTTTGGCGCTCTTCCACCTAACCCCCGATTCTTCAATCAACCTAATATCATGCTGCTTTATCAAAGAATTAGGCCCGCCGTACATCAAGGATATATAAAATACGCAATGCACGCAGTACACGCAACGTACAGGCAGTAAATATCGTACTTCGCTAAACACTGTAGGCCAGTGCGGCGATTGTTTTACATTATATCGATCGTAATGTCGTCAAGCGACGATTGCGAAGTCGTAATCGTAAACGAAAAATATTGCGTCGATATTGGATTTATCCTTTATTTATACACGGTGGAGTCTTTAACTGGAATATATTCGCTAGCGGGGTGGTGAATGATTTTTCAGAAAATTCCCGAGACACGTCAACTTTTAAATGTATTTACCTACATTTTGCAAGTAATGTGAAAAATATAGCCCCTCAGGGGTGGCTGAAACCACCCTCGACATGATTTTTTCAAATGCAACCCTATAGCTTGTGACCCTTCATTATAAAGCTGGTGGAAAGAGGAATCCAACGCATTGATCAAATTTTAATTTTTAGTATATTTGTAGGGTTGCATACAATTAAAACGTAATTTTATAATTTAATTTATTTTTAACGCAACAATTTCGTACTCAAAATGTGTGTTGTTTAGTTTTGGAATGTAAACCTTACTTTTCATATGTCCCCACAAAAAATTCCAAGCAATTTTTTGCCACAACTGATATTTGTTATTTTTTTGCTAGTGTTTTTAGACGGCCGCAAAGAGTAATTTAGTTTATATGCTGTATTCAGAGTTTGAAACGAAGTGTTATTTCAAATTGGTGAAAATGTCTTATTTAACTGAATCACTAAAAATCGAAATTTTGATGATGATTGGATATGGTGGCGCGAACTCAATGCGAAGTTGTTCGCTTGTTTCGAGAAACGCATCCTGACTTGCCACCACTAAATCAAGGTACCATTAGTAAAATTGAGGCACAATATCGAGAGATGGGTCATGTCAGGAAAGTACCGAGTAAGAGGCAGGCTGTTGTTGATGACGACACGAAGTTGAATTTGTTGCTTGCTCTAGAAGAAAATCCAATCACTCCAGCCCGTCAACCGGCCCGTGATAGTAATCTTAATCACAAAACAGTTTTAAAAATACTTAAATATGAGAAAAAACGCCCATATAAAATGCAAGCTGTTCAAGAGCTACTTGAAGATGATCCAGATCGACGAGTGGAATTTGCGATTTATTGATGACTTGTATTGATCAAAACCAGTTATCTTTAGAGTGGATAGTTTTCTCTGACGAGGCTAGTTTTACATTAAATGGGCACGTAAATCGCCAAAATTGTCATTACTGGGCTGAAGAGAACCCCCATTGGATGAGGGAACTTCATACTCAGCGCCCACAGAAAACTAATGTGTGGACCGGAATAATACAACATAGAATTGTAGGACCATTTTTCTTTGATGACATTCTTAATGGAGCAAGGTACTTGCGTTTACTCCAGCACAAACTAATGCCAGTGCTATGTCATTTATTTCCAAACCCCTTAAACCCTAACTTGACCGACGAGAGGTTATGGTTTCAGCAAGATGGGTCCCCACCACACTATGCTGCCATTGTTCGTCAGTATCTGGACAGAATTTTTCCCGGTAGGTGGATTGGGAGGCGAGGTAATATTGAGTGGCCAGCAAGATCTCCAGATCTTACACCACTGGATTTCTTTTTGTGGGGACATCTTAAAAGTAGGGTTTACATTCAAAAACCCAACAACATAGCACATCTGCAGGAAAGGATAAGAGAGGAAATCGGAAAAATAACACCGCAAATGTTGCATAATGTAAGGGACGAAACCTACCACAGACTGGGATACTGCCAACAAGTGAATGGTGCACATTTTGAACAATTGTTACGTTGAAAATAAATTTAATGTTTAAATTGTTTTAATTGTAGGCAACCCTACAAACATACTAAAAATTAAAATTTGATCAATCCGTTGGATTCCTCTTTCCACCAGCTTTACAATGAGGGGTCACAAGCCATAGGATTGCATTTGAAAAAATCATGTCGAGGGTGGTTTCAGCCACACCTGAAGGGCTATATTTTTCATATTACTTGCAAAATGTAGGTAAATACATTTAAAAAGTTGACATGTCTCGGGAATTTTTTTGAAAAATCATTCACCACCCCGTTAGCCAATATATTCCAGTTAAAGTCTCCACCGTGTATACATATACATAGTCTAAGTTATAGTGTTCTAGGCTGCTTTTACTAGTAGGTTTTAGTAGTAGCTGCTTTTACTAGGTAGCTTAATATTGCAAACAGAATTTTCAGACATTCTCACAGTTTCAAAAAGACAAGCAAGAAGCGCATTCTTCAAACACGCAGCACATACAAGCTACGCACAAAAAATCGCACGCTGGTTTTTCTGCTGACATGTGCATTAGCCGCGTTGATGTACAACAGTTCCAACAATATCTGCGCGTTTGTATGGTTTTGATTTGGTGACATGATACCGCATGTTGTATGTTGCGTATTTGATGAAAGTTTGGTGGTAGTGTAAGCGCAAAATTTACCACATGTTATATGTTGCATGTTTAGAGTTGCCACCTCCATGAAAATGACTCGGAAACTCCGGGTTTCCACGAAGTATCTCCGGGCTCCGAGTTTCTTACGTTATTCTCCAGGTCAGCTTTGAAATTGAAATTTGTATTTATAAATGTATATAATTGTGAATCATATATAATAGTTCCATGTATATGTCGTTTAAAATGTAGATTATTTGTTTGAATTCTGGCGCGTTTCTGTCACTAGTGAGCAGTATCGGTACATAGTGCAATCTAGAGATTTTTAATTTACCTAACCTTTCTATCCGCTGGGAATTTTGGTGTATTTACGAGTATATTGAAAATGAACAGAAAATATCTCATCGAGGAGCTAGTGAACAAGATAAATATCGGGATATTCACAACGAATTGAAACAGACTTTTCGAACGAAATATAGTGACGTATGATTGTTATATAATTTTAAGCTCCTGCCTTTGCAATTAGGAAAGATTTATTGAAAAACCTAGGTAATTCGTATTGTTTATTTTTACCACAAAATCAATTGTTACGTTTCGAATAATTTTAATATAAATCATGAATTCTTTTTACATATTGTTTTCACGAATCTCCGGGTCAGCGGTCTCTCTGAGGTGGCAACTCCATGCATGTTTGATGTATCTTTGGTGTATCACTGTCGTGAGAGGAACAGGATGACGTACACCGACTTCATTAACGTTCAAAATTGTTTTTGTTAGAAGTTTAACCACAAGAATTAGCAAAACTAAATAATTGTCGAAAAAAATTACGTATATACGAATACAGACAGTTTTTAAAAAATCATACGAGTATAATTACGTTTTATATATGTTATATGTCTGTCTTATACATCCAAGGAATTACGTCCCTTCAAATGATGAAGTAACCAAGACTTTTGATATCTTCGTAGATTACAAAACATGTTATATCGCGTTTAAAGTAAGATGAGTTTATACAACAGGATATCATATGTTTTTGAAATTCTAAGACGAAGCGTACATCTCATAGTGGTTTCGAGATTTTTCGTACCTTATAAGGATAAATTAGTGGAAATTTTTAAACCAAATATTTTCAGTATTTGGAGTATACTACACGTATACTTCAGTCAATATTCACAACTGTCAATTTTGTGAGGAACATTTTTTTTTTGAATGGCCGATGTTAATCGGCAACTGTAGAATGACAACATGGCGTGACTTTATACATAGTGGACAAAAGTAATAATAATAAAAGTGGTCGTAGTTTTTTGGAGGTATTCTATTGATACAGCCTAATTTTATTTTAGTGCTACACTGGAAACCACACCATAGAAATTAACATTCTGAAAGTATTAAGGCGCTTCGTAAATAGCCCATAACCAGTAATTTAGATACTCGTAATCTAGTTTCAAAGGTAACGATTCTGTAGAAGAATTAACGATTGTCGTTTCGTAACGGATTTTTTTATTTCTCTCCTTCAGATGGAAGTATCAACAATTATTGTCATTATATACCATTATAAAATTAGTAAGGAATTATTATTAACACAATCTCTGTTAGCTCTAAGGGAATGTAAATTGACAATGTTATTGAAAATAAAATAAAATATTAAAAACTATCTATGTTCGAGAGAAGAATACGCATTCCATTTTCAAGAAATCATCTATTAAATAAATAAATAGCGAAATACTCCTAAATAAATCCTAAGCATAAAACGAGTAGACTTTCCATTAGATGTAGTCTAGCAACCAGTATTTTCAACTGCTTGATTAATAATGAAACAAAACGAATCTAATGTATGTAGTCACATATGTGGAGTTAGTGGACTTTCATAAAGTAACCTTCCATCCCTCCATAAGGTAACCCTCCATTTCTTTCATTTTCGAACGAGTTGAGTTAGCGTATTCGGACAACATCGAGGTAGAACTAGACTAAGGTAAGCTTTTTATCAAGGTAGACTGGATTCACAGAGGGCGCCACAAGCGCCAGCATATCAAAATTATTAAACGGCACGATGGGTCTTGTTACACCTCATTTGAAAGGCATTTTATTTTTTTACACAATGGTAAACAGAGATTGAAGTAAAAAAGTAACATACGTGAACCGACTGTGGAACTGGACGTGAAGGCGTCCTGCGTGGATGATTGATCGGGAGCGCTGCCGGAAAATCCCAGCGCCGGTGTGTTAAACTGCGAAGTTGGGGCCGAACAGGACCCCAGCGTGCTCGGCGTGAAGTACGGCGAATATGCCCCCGCAGCGCTGTATCCCCAGTGCGAATTTGTACTACTTAGGCCGAACTGAGTCATATCTGTAACAAAAGAAACGCGTATCATTCATAAATAAGACCAATCCAATGAATGAACACAACGAAGGGTGGTATACCTATAGGGTAAGCCAAGGAGAGATGAACCATATTTTGAAAAAATCTTCAAATATTTTTAAATATAAGAGATATCTTTTCCAAAAAATTTACACGTATTCTTTAGACATTTAGGAATGTACAGTAGTAGTTGAAGTTATATAACCCTAAACGTTTTTTTAGAAAATAAAATATGTAGAAAACGTTTCTTTGGTCCATCTCACCTACATAGTGTAAGTGAGATAGACCATGTATGGGAGGTGATATGGACCAATAAAAAACTATTTCTATTTGGCTGTATTGTTATCTTTCCCCAAACAAGACACTTGTCAACGCTTTTTATTATTTACAACAGAATTAAGAGTATTAGCTACATTTCTTCCACATTTACTAAGACTAACTATTGTTGGTGTTATAAACATTTTCAATAAACGCGTACTGAGGAATAGCGTCAAAGTTGAAAGAGATAATACCCATTACATGAATGCTGCAATTTCATTTTGAACTCTCGCTGATATATTCCATGCCTCACCCAGAAGTTAGCCAAACTGAAGCCTTAATATTTTACGATTGGGGTTTGATTTCATGAACCTTGTGCAAGCATCATAAAAATATGATTTTATTGACTTGAAAAATGCTCGATCCAGTGGTTGTAGGTAATGCATCGAGTGGGAACAAAATTATTTTGAATTTTCATCGGCGAATTCTAGCATTTGTAAGTTATTGGTATGTGACGAATGTCTGTCTACCGTCCGTTTTTTTTTTTTTTGTAAATATGGGCACTTACTTTCATCTTTGTTGAATTTATGAGGGATGCCCATTTTCTTGGTAAGACTGTACGCCATTTGTCCAAAACCACTTGTTTGCGTTTTTTTATATGGCTGACTATTTTTTGCCTCTGCCTTTTCTCCCAGGGCGGACGCGGGTCCTAGACGTTTACTTTTTTCGTCATTCTGATTCCTTAGACGTCTTAATAACGTTGTTTCAGGAATATTAAAATGTCTAGCCGTTTTATTAATTCCCATGTCCCAACCCATAACTGTCTTCATTGGGTTTTTTATCATCCCCACTTCAGATACTTCTCTGCTTTGCGTTTAAACTCTTATATACACAAGGCATTGTTATAAAAAAGGAAGAACTCAATTTGAATTAAAGTCCATCACTCTTCAGTAAAAGTAGTCTTAGTAGTAATTCTGTAGTAGTAGATTACAGAATTTTTCACGTATATATGATTTAAGTCGGCATAATTTATAGTTAGATGCCTGCGCATGGATCTAATATGTTACGTAATATATAAAAAATATATAAAAATCTACCTAATTTTTTACACTTATACTGAAATTGTATTCAATGAAAAATATGATACCTATTAAAACGAAAATATTTTTTTATTTTTGTTAACGATAATATTGTTTATTATATGTGAAATTTGTAGCTGCCATATGCATTCACGTATAGGTCGGAATAATACTAACATGTGGTTAATTAAAAGAGTGGTTCCATTTAGGGCATCTCGTAGACAAAAATTTATTCCAATCGGTACGTCTCTACTCTAGGTATATCTCTCATAAGTATCAAATCAATCTTTGTATTGAACTCTACCGTGAAAAAAGTTAAAAGAAAACCCTATCTATTCAGTTACAGTTTTTATTTTATTTTTTTATTTTATTTTACACATGTCACGCAGAACCCTAGGTTCCAATTACGTGACAGGAACAACAGTACAAATAGAACAAGATTACATATAATAATAGAGTAAATAGACTAAATGGACATCCATTAATAATATATTTACCTACACATTATTATAAACATTCTTTAAACATTTTAGCTCACAATCAAAAATATTAATTTCGTTTTGGATTACATGATAGCTTTGACACATAACATACAGAGGAGAAAATTTTAACAAGTTAGTTCTTGGTGTGGGTAAATAAAACAGATTAGTGGAACGTGTCTGTGCAACAGGTTCATGTATGTATGTTTGCACTCTTTGTAATAACTCGGAACAAGAAATTTCTTTCCGCAATAATTTGTACAGGAACGCCAGAGAACTTATAAAACGCCTTTTGGCTAGATCATACATTCCAAACCGATTCAATAAAATATTATTTGGGAAACCTGTTGGCGGATATGTTCCGTCTTCCTTAAAAGCTACAAACTTTAAAAACTTCCTTTGGACTTTTTCAATAGAATCAGCATGTAAGGTATAATGAGGATTCCACACTATAGACCCATATTCTAGCTTAGGACGTATAAAAGCGTTAAACAAAAGCAACAAAGTTTGTGTGTTTTGAAAATCCCTGGCGTTCCTAATAATGAAACCTAGAATTTTATATGCCGACACCACTATTTTATCAATGTGGAGATTAAATTGCAATTTTGTGTCGAACGTTATTCCTAGGTCCTTAAATGTCTCAGCTCTGTCTCCTTAAATGTCTCAGCTGTCTTAAGTGACGAACTACCTAGCTTATAAACAAATTGGAGCAACCTGTGCCTCCTTGTATATGTCATAATATTACATTTGGAAACATTAAGAGGTAACCGATTAAGAGTACACCATGTACTTATATTGTGTAAATCTGTTTGCAGGAGCATACAGTCTATGTCACTGTTAATTGAGTTGTAGATCTTTAGATCGTCAACATATAGCAGGCAGTGACACTCTAAATGAGACACGATATCATTTATGCATAAAATAAAAAATAAAGGACCCAAAACAGACCCTTGTGGGACTCCCGACGTTGCGGTGAACTCGACAGACTTGTAACCACGATATTGAACATACTGATTCCTGTTGCTTAGGTAAGATGCACAAAACTCAACCAGATTGTTATCAAATCCAAAGTTGGATAACTTGCCTAACAATATCCCATGGTCAAGTCTATCGAACGCCTTCGAAAAGTCCGTATAAATAACGTCGACTTGGCGATTGTTGTCTAATTCTTCTGATATATGTTGGGTGAAACATACCAGATTAATTACCGTAGAACGGCCACTTACAAAACCGTGCTGGCTGACTGAGATCTGTGTGCTTACATTGCTAGCTAATTCACTATACAGAGCCAATGCAAAAGTTTTACTAAAGTTATTAATTATGGTTATAGGACGGTAATTTTTGATATCTGTACGCGCATCTTTTTTTATAAATTGGACAGATTTTTGATACCTCCGGTCCGGAAAAACCTTGGTACGGAGTGATAAGTTGAAAAGTATTATCAAAGGTTCGGCAAAAACGTTTGCACAATCTCGTACTATAAATGACGGTATACCATCAGGACCTGCGGTGAATTTATTTTTCAATTTCTTTAATGCATTGTTTACATTTTCTCTATTGAGTGTCAACACAGATGATTCATCATTAGATTCTAAATGTTGTATGGTATGATTAGAAGTGGTTGAATTAATAAAAGCTGATTTAAAAAATGATGCAAATGTATTAACAATTTTTTGGGGATCATTAAGTTGTACACTGTTATATGTCATATTCTCTGGAATAGCTGAAACGCCCTTCTTGTTATTAACAAACGACCAAAAATGTTTTGAGTTGGATTTTAAATTGTTCTCTGCTTTAGTGACATATTGTTTGTAGGCAACATTTATCAGACGTTTAGACGGTGCTCTGAGCTCTCTAAACCTTTCAAGAACAGTCATATTGTTATTATCTCTATACTCCTTCCATAATCGCTGTTTCTCTCTAATTTTAGTTATTATGTCTCTATTAAACCATACAGGAAACTTAGAAATTTTAGGCAACGTCCGTGGAACACACTCCAGGAAAATATTGTCAATAACATTGTAAAATTCCTGTACTGCTTCATGAACATCATTGAAGCTGTTTAAAAAGAACCAATCACACTTTAGAAACATGCCATACATTTTCGCGTAATCAACTTTCCTAAAGTTATATGACAAATTGGGGTTTATAGTGAATTTACCATGTGAAATTTTAACATACGATAACTGCATAGACGATACGATACGATACGATAACTGCATAGACGAAGAAGAAGATGGAATACTAGTTTAAAATAATGATTTTACTCTTGATGATGATGACAACTTGGTTGGTGAAATGCATTTTGTGTACACTGTACATTTTCATTGTTTATGGAGAACGGCTGCTTCTTTTTTTTTCAATTTAATTGTGATTAAATGATTTGTATATTATATAATCTGTAATACTAAATTCCATATATACATTATATGAAATGTGTATCAAATGAGTTATATACCAAACAAAGGTGGAAGCGACATTTTTTAAATTAAGTGGGTCATACTTTGACTGCGTTTCTGGCAGCTATATGCAAAGCTGTTTCATGCAATAAATGTATCAATATAACAATGAAATTTAATTAGATTCTAATTTAACAATACAACATTTTATGCCAAATTACATGATCGGGTTTATAAGTAGGTATTATTAAATATTGGATTGTAGAAAGTATTGAACACACATTTTCCTCTGTGTCATGATATCCATAGCATAGAAAATAAGTAAATTAGAAATTGGGCATTAATTTGTCTGAAATCTTATCATATCTTTTATTTTAATCTCATTTTTCCATACCCTTCAATTTTTGGAATTTCAAAAAAAGTTTGTTAATTATTAGCTAAAGAAAACTGAATGTAAAATAGAAAAAATAAATAAATTTTTCCCATACACTGTTTGGGTTTAATATTAGAAGTAAACGTAGACAATCCACCGAACACTACCATTTGCGCCGTTTATAGCGAGAATGCAATCAGAATAAGTATGATCCAAAAACGGCTTTTTTTGTTTCAAAGATCGCCTCTTCAATATCGATAATTCTCCATGTTGGAACATCACCCAACTTTGATGAGGACTGTTTAAAATCTTACAAAATCAACTATCCAAGAGCTTTACCGCAGGTAATTTCATATCCACCCTATTCTCCAGACCTAGATCCATTAGATTATCGTTCCTTTCAGTGTATATTCATCAAATTAAAGTAGTCTCTTTTATTATAAAATTGCTCTTCAAAATTGGCTTGATTAATCATTTGTTCAATTTAAAAATCGTAAGTTTCTAGCAATTAAGGTGAAATCTTAACTTATATAAATGTCATTTGTATGTCAAATATGTTATGGGATAATGAAAATTTGGAAACTTTGTCTTAATACATAAAGAAAAAGAGGGGTATATGATCCTGTGTTATGGTATATCCTCTGTGTTTTCAGTTCTCAGTAATATTCATAAATGTAGATCCATTTTAATATTTAATTTCGTCTATTTTATAATTTAAAACTTTCCTTTTTGAATTTATCAATTTCCTTTTTTATTTCCTAAATGTAACAACATTTTAATCGTTGGAATAATAAGTTACCTGTTACTGTAAACGCGAATATTGGAACAATAATTTACGGGTATTCGGATACCGCCAACAAAACAACACATTTCAGGAGCAAAGTAAAAACCAATTAATTCGTTTCTGTGGCTTGGAATGGATTCAATAACATGTGGACAAAACATAGCTCTTGATGGGTTCTATAAAAGCGATGGCAGGAATGCAGTTGCTGTAATTTGTGTACCTATATGAAGTTTATTTTTTTCCTGAAAATTTTGATTACTCGTATGGATGTAATATTACAAGCTATTAATAACATTTATACATATATACTTAACTTGATAACGTTGATCTAGGACCATGTTCGCACCAATGATAAAATACTTACACTTTGGCTCTAGGAAACAAAGATGATTCTTTCTTAAGACTATAAACTATTGTTTTTAAGGGGTTGATGTACTCAGGTTTCTATTTTTCGGTAGTAGAAAGGTGTTAAATCTGAAGATCTAATATATTAAGGTATTTAGGGACAGATACGAAGATAATAATATATATGTATACAATTAGTTTATATGTGAAAATACTTATATCACTTACATTAGTATATATTCCGATTTGTGAAAGACTTTGACATGAATTACCTTTACTTTGAATATATGATAATATATTTATCATATATTAATAATATATTAATATAAATATAAATAATGTATTATTATTTATATTTATATGGTAATATATTTGCTCAACAAAGGTACATATGAAACTTTTTAAAAAAAAATATTTTTTTTTTTAATTTTAAAAGTTGCGTGTGCCTTTCTATTAATTTGTCATCTTGTCATTAAAAAATATGTTTACTAACTTTTACTACCAATGTGTCCTGCTCTTTTTTTTGTACTTGCATATTTATGCACCAACCAATATCTTTTAAAATACATTAATTCTTTAAATTATTTCCCATTTTAATGCTGATAAAATAAGTTATTTAACAATAAACAAACACAAAGGATCCATCCGCATGCTATTCAAAATCATTTCTAGGTACTGAATAATTTTGTAAAAATCTGGCATCAGTGCGCCCTAAAATTTAAACACCTGTTTAATAATGTACATCGGCTTTTATTTTATATGGACTATACGTATTATTCCAACACAAACATAATATTTTAACGTTAGACTACCATTTTTTAAATCTACCTAGCAACATGTAACTCTTTCATCGATCAACACATAAATAACTGTACGCGTAAATCTTATTGTTGTCCCGTGCTGAAATTTATTCACAAGGAGATTAAAGTGAATATACGGTATTCCTGTATCAAAACACTTTGCATTCAAATCACTACGTAGAGTTTACAAACAAAATGAATGGGTTTGTTCTCATTTAGGATTTTATTCCCTTGGGGAGAATAAAGGGGTAGTCTTAAATTAGATGTTCAGAGTTAGGATTCAACCCTAGCATAACTTTTCGTTTTTAATAATTACGTGGGATTGGACCAACGCAGATACATTCCGTTTTATTTCTAATTGCAGATGGAGACATGTGTGTGTATCATGAGGAAGATTAAATTAGCCAAAGGGAATACCGTTATGAAAATAAAATCAATCTATACTAATTTATGTACGTAATTTATATAAATGTATGAAATAACCCCATAAATAAACGTATGAAAAATAAATATTGTAAATGGAATTTATTCGTCAAGTGATAAAGTGATAGAAAAAATATTTTTTATAGGAATAAGGAATTAATAAATTCGTCTTATAATTATTGATATTACCTTGTCAGTATTACGGAAATGGATATGTTCTAAACATTTATTAAACATTGTCTGTATTAAGTTCGGAAACATCTACAATAAGAACATATTTGCACCACTTACCTTTAAACTAATATAAACAGTAAGATTTTAGTGCGTATTTGATCTATAGAATCATTGTTTCACAATAATACTAAAATGAAATATGCGACGTTGTTTGCACTCTTTTTGCAATATTTTTCAAATATTGTATTATTGTTGAATTTGTTGGTCGTATAAGGAAATGAACGTATTTTAATGAATTTTAATCACCGAAAAACACTTTCTTATGATTGCATGTGATGAAATACTTACTACTGCAGTTTGTTATGGGTGGCATCCTAAATCCGGATAAAGGATCAGACGTCGCAAAGGGAAACGGCCGCTGACCGAAGGCAAAGTGAAATTGTTGCTGTTGTCCTAGAAGAGAGAGCACTATATTAGAACTGAATACTGTCCGAATCTACAGTTGGCAAAAAACAAAACAAATAGAAATGGATAAATAAAAACTGTACTTGCAGTAAGATACATAGGTGGATATATTCTCAGGGGGATTGGTGGATATGAGTGGGAGTGAGTTGTAACTCACCCCTCCCACTCCAAGATACGAATACTAGGTATTTCCCCCTTTTAGTTCGTTAAAATCTGTTCCATTCACCATTATGGTGTTGAATAATGAATTGTATAATATTATTTTGAGTAATAAGTAATAACATATATCATTTACCAAAATTGAAAACACCGTTTCAAAGACATTTTATATCTTTGAAATAAAATATCTATTATACAGAAC